>AYEL01058165.1:0-15379 GCA_000484575.1 Olivierus martensii
TTTGAACTATTGGAAGGAAGCCGAGCACCTTCCGCTTAGGTACAAAACTTTATGGAACCGACTGTATACTTGTATTGAGTTCATGTTCCACGCGAGCGTTTGTAGAAGAAATCTGCTTTAGCAAGTCGTTACTTCCCTTAACTTTCCTAGTTAGCGTCACATGTGTATGACATCATATCCGTTTAGTACGCTTGCGCAGAACACGAACATTCGGGTCCGTGGCAGGTTGATTCGGTTTCTCTGTTTTATCAAAATCACTTTGATAGTAAATAGAAAAAATATTTTGATTAAATAAAAATGAAACAAAGCTTTTCACTCTGTGTGAAGTATCCAGAAATCACGCCTAAAATATGGTATAAAAGTAGGTCTTCGAGTTATGATTTTAACATTATTAAAGAGCTTCAGCAACACAAACGTGCAATACGAGATTGATGTCGAACGCTAGAATGACGAAATTATTGCGTCATTTCGAATCATCGCTGAAGACTTCTTCACGTCGAAACGTGAGTTAAGGAAAGATTCTATATTGACGGTCATTCGTTCGCGTTCGTCGCTGAAGACTTCACGTCGAAACGTGAGTTAAGGAAAGATTCTATATTGACGGTCATTCGTTCGCGTTCTACACGTCGAAAATGGCAAATTCGACGCTTAGGCAGGAAGGATTCACGTTGGTGATTACCTATATTTATAGTAACTAAACGAATAAATATAATGCCATATATTTTTGTATGCACGCTCCTTAGACATGTATCTATGGTATGATAATTAAATTTTGTGTTAAAAATGGTTAAAAATCCTAACTTGGAGAGATACATTTATACCATATTTTTTGGCGTGACTACTGGATACCTCACACTGCATGGAAAAGCATTGTTTTATTTTTATTTAATCTAAATATTTCTTCTAGTTTGAAGTGATTTTGAAAAACAAAATCGAATCAGCCAGCCAAGGACTCGGATGTTCGTATTCTACGCATGCGTATTAAACGAATATGATGTCGTATACATGTGACGCTATTTGGGAAAGTTAAGGGAAGTATCGATTTGCTGAAGCAGATTTTTCTACAAACGCACGCAGGGAACGTAAACTCAATGACGTAATTTTTCTTTGCGTTTACGTTCACGTCAACGTCTTGCTGAAGCTCTCTATTAACACAAAATTTAATTATCATATCATAGATACAAGTCTATGGAGCGTGCACACTAAAAGATTTGACATTATATTTAGATCTTTAGTCACTATAAACATAAGTAATCAGCAACGTGAATCTTCCTGCCTAAGCATCGAATTTTCCATTTTCGACGTATAGAACGCGAACGAATGACATCAATATAGATCCTTTCCTTAACCCACGTTTGGACTTGAGGAATTCTCCTGCGACGATTCGAAATGACGCCATGATTTCGTCATTCCAGTGCTCTACGTCATTCTCATTTGATACGTTTATGTCGCTGAAGCTGTCTAGATTTAGAAAAATATGGAGAGAGTTTCTTTGCCTTATTACAACAAAAAAATAAATAGAAATCATACATACAGTTGAGTGTCTCTAATCCGATACTTCCAGTAGTCCGACACTCTGCTAACCGTCGCGCTGTCCACGTGAAATTTTCATGTCATGTCAACCTGTGGATTTGCCAGAGAGAGAAAATGATGTAAACAAATTGTCAGTCGCTATTCGTTCGTTGCTCAGGCTTATAGTCGGAATAATTTTTAAGTTCAGTACACTGATTACTGTAAAATACTGTTTTTGCTATATCAGTATTTGTTATTTATCTCTACATAATGCCACAAATCGGAAAAAGTGAAAAATGAAAACACGAGACATCGACTGTGGTCGAAAAGGCAGAAATAATTAAGAAACTTGACTTTGGAGAAGTTTAGTAATTTGGCTTCGTTTTACAGGAATTGGACCAGCCACCATTTTAAAAAAAATCGGGATAAAGTTGAGTGGTTTGTGAAAGAATTGAACAGCAACAGCAGTGACAGGAAAGTCTTAAAAACGGAACGTATTCGTTTGTGTAATTTTTTTCGTTGAACATCTAATAAACCGACAAATCTCTGAAATCTGACAGGTCCCAGAACCATGAGTGTCGGATTAGGAGACTCTACTGTATTTATTATGTACAGTATTTATATATTTATTTCAGTAAATAAAAGCATTTTTTCAGTAATATTCAGTGTATATATATATATATATCAATTGTATATATTATTTTTATATAGCTTTAACAAAATGTAGAAAGCTTGTTTTAAAAAGTGATTGTTTAAAAGAAGAAAAAAAGAAAGAAAAAATTATGAAAAATAAAATTCCAGCTAAAAAAGGAAAACTTTATAGTTCATATTCTGGATTAGATTCTAATGAATCTGAATTAAACCATAAAGAAATTAAAATGGAATCCAGTAAAAAAAAATGTGGTTTGTATAAAATTTATGTAAATAGTTGATTATTTGTATGTTTTATGTGAAAGCTAATTACATTTCAGTGAATGGTAAAAGAAAATCATCATCTGAAGTAAACTTAAATAACATAAGTGAAAATGGTATAATTGGGGAAAATTTAGTTTCTAAAATGAAATCTCCAGTATCATCTGAAAAAGAAAGGTTAAGTAAATCAAATGTAGTTGAAGAAAAAGGATCATCAGTTATATCAGCAAGTTCAGAAATTAAAAGTCCTAAATCAACACAAAGTATGAAAAATACAAAACGGAAAAGTATAGCTGCAATTAAACAATTATCCTGTACACCAACAATAAAGAAAAATAGAAAAAGTGCAGGAAATGCAACTAACCTGCTTGACAATCTACCACAAGGAAGTAAGGTTAGTATATGTATTAATGCAATTTATATTGAATTCTATAAAATATGTCCTCTAAAATTATATATATAAAATATGTATAATTCATTTCTTATGCAGTCAAACCCTGATAAGACACCCCTCATTAAGCTGCCACCCTCGCTGACTGCCAAGAAATTTGGCAGAATGAATGTTCTCTATGTTAATGGAATAGGCAAACCCCAATAAGATGCCATCTGCCAGTAGAAATGTCTAAACAAATATTCCTTTTGGTATTGTATTTGTCCTCATTAATCTGCAATGGCAAGATAACTCATATCCCAAAGTTCATCAGTACTGTATATATTAAAAGCTCTCTGGATTCATTTGTAACCAGCATATTTATTTACATTGAAAAGAGTAACAATGAATTATCAGCATCCGACATGTTAGAACAAATAGCGATTGTCGATGGAACCTTAACGACACGCTTCACCCTATCAATCACTAATGATTGTAGTGAACGACAGATCGATGACAACAGAGATCGTTACCAAAGCTGAGTATCGCACTCTCCACCGATGCCTCGTTCAATGATGTCATAACGACAAAGTTAAGGCCAACGATAATGTTCAGTATCGAACCCTTCTTGGATAAATTGGACAGCTTTCTCTTATTCTCTAATTTAGTGATTCTAAATTAGAGAATAAAAGAAACCGAAAATTTTATATATATATATATAGCGCAATTGTCTTATAACGCGGGTCTGATCACCACCCCCCAAATACGCATTATAACCGAGGATCACTGTACCTAGGAAACTTCTGCAGACGAATGAATTCAAGGATTATTACTCTCAACGAAATGTAACGATATTAACTAGTTTTTATATAACATATATATAATACTTACATCTTAAAGTCCACTCTTTCAGTCGCAAGAAATCTCTCAAAAATATTATTCCGCTTTTAGTACATGGTGCAGACAACTTCGCTTCTTCGGCAATTCTCATGAAATAAGGAAGAGCCAATCGAACTGCCGATTTTATAAAACTTTTCACTTCTACATCTAAATTATTTAATTTTATTAAAGCTCCTTCCGCTTCTGTCAGTCCATAATTTTTAGAAAATTCCTCTGCAGAACTGTTATTTGCACCACATAATAACAGCAACTGAAAAGAAATGCACAAAATAAGTAACATATTCATCTTAATGAATAAGTAACATATTCATCTTAATGAAGAGATTTCAGAAGAGCTTCGTACTAAACAATAATTTTTACAAAGAATTTAGGTGTATATATATATATATACCTTATTTTCCTGTAAAAATATATTTTTTTTCATTGCGTAAACTGTATTGGAATATTTCCAAAAGCTGAGACCTATATATATATATATACCTTATAAAGGGAAAAATATATTTTTTTTCATTGCGTAAACTGTATTGGAATATTTCCAAAAGCTGAGACCTTCATAATTATTAACAAATATCTAATCAGAAATATCTAGAAAGGAAAAAAAGAACGAGAAAGGAAAGTAGAGAAAAAATGGAAGCAAATTAATCTATTGAATAATGCATATTTAACCCCAAAAAATAGAAAAAGTTTTTAATATGTCTACACTTTTAGATCATTTTCAATTAAATAAATAATCACAAAAGATTAAAAATGTTTTCTGAATATAAATAAAACACGAAGATATATTGGCTATAGTTCCTTATAAAGAGAAAAATATATTTTTTTTTTCATTGCGTAAACTGTATTGGAATATTTCCAAAAGCTGAGACCTTCATAATTATTAACAAATATCTAATCAGAAATATCTAGAAAGGAAAAAAAGAACGAGAAAGGAAAGTAGAGAAAAAATGGAAGCAAATTAATCTATTGAATAATGCATATTTAACCCCAAAAAATAGAAAAAGTTTTTAATATGTCTACACTTTTAGATCATTTTCAATTAAATAAATAATCACAAAAGATTAAAAATGTTTTCTGAATATAAATAAAACACGAAGATATATTGGCTATAGTTCCTTATAAAGGGAAAAATATATTTTTTTTCATTGCGTAAACTGTATTGGAATATTTCCAAAAGCTGAGACCTTCATAATTATTAACAAATATCTAATCAGAAATATCTAGAAAGGAAAAAAAGAACGAGAAAGGAAAGTAGAGAAAAAATGGAAGCAAATTAATCTATTGAATAATGCATATTTAACCCCAAAAAATAGAAAAAGTTTTTAATATGTCTACACTTTTAGATCATTTTCAATTAAATAAATAATCACAAAAGATTAAAAATGTTTTCTGAATATAAATAAAACACGAAGATATATTGGCTATAGTTCCTTATAAAGGGAAAAATATGTATCTTCTAGCAAAATATTATATACGGTTCATTATTTAATTTAAACTAGACAAGTTGTGCCGATTTTAGTCTACTTTCCGAAGGAAATGAAGATTTATAAGATCGGACAAATATCTGCCTGTCGCCCATTGACAACTTTTGACCTAATTACCAGATTTTCATGACATTCGGTAGAAAAGTTCTTCCATTAAACGACACCATGACCCCGCATCCTTTAATCCTGTACGATCGATATATCTTGCAGGACAGAATTTCATTTTTATTATAATTTAAGTTTGTATTATTGTCAATAGATAACGCTAAATGGTATCAATATAGTGATAGCATGTGGCTTACCAGATTTCTTAACACAATACTCTCGATATTTGTCATAATGACGTCGCAGTTTTCGAAGTTTTCGAAGTTCATCATGATGTAACAATAGATAACATCATTATACGTATAATAATGATCTATTGTAATATAATAAATAATTATTATATCACTATGTATAATGTTTTATTAATCATTATAAATAGTGATATAATAATGTCTGAAGTCATCACCTTCGGAAAGTAGGCAATTTTAGTTCTTTCTGGAACTTCTTTATCATTATATTCGAGTTTGGAAAAAAAAATGTTAATTCTGAATAAATATTAATAGAAATTAGTAATGATTTTTTGATTTATTTGTTATATTGTCTATAAATCAATAATAGTAATAAAAAATTACTGTAAAGCATCGCCTTTTCTTCGAAAAATTCAAGTTTAGATTACATTTCGGAATAAAGATTTTGATATTTTCACGATTACATTTTATTATGTCGTATAATATTTGAATATTAAAAGACAATTAATAAATAAAATTATTTTTAAAATATCTCTGAACATTATCCTGACAGCTGCTTTAAATTTTATTATATAAATAAACTTTTGGAATTTTTTCATTTTTTTAAATTAACGATGATAAACAAATTTTATGTCTATTCTTCAGTGCGTCAATTGTTCAATTTTATGTCTATCCAATTAACTTGAATTAAGGCCATCCAGATAAACAAGGAAATAATGATGCTTTCTTCAAACAATGAGTTTTCCTTGAATATTTCAAATATTTTGTATTAATTTTTAAAATTTTTTATTTTCCATCTGAAAATTATATGTTTTTGTATAGTTATATGGAAGTAATGCATCGACAAAAATATATATTTTTACCAATTTAATTTCGTTCTACTGAATTGAATTTTTCTCATTGCACAATGATAGAACTTGCTGGGATATCAAAAAAATATCAATTTTAGATTTACGTTTAAGGGCCGGTTGCGCCACTTTCAGTTTGTTCTGAAGAATAGCTATTATTAAAATAATCTGTTCTAAGATCTAAAGGACAGTGGTACAGAGTGTTGCACAACTATGGTAAGTATAGTGTGTTGCACAATGTATAAGATAGCTATCAGTCAGGTAGCGTGAAGATATTTATTGCGCTTTCGCTTTACACACAGAAACTGAAGCCGCCAATTAAGTTATTTACTATTTTTAATATTTGTAGCTCAGCTTTCAGTAATTCTATAGTTCAACTTCAGCTTTTAGTTCATTATTAAAAAACAAAAATGTTCATCATATATACCCAGTTGTGTTTTTACACGATTTTGATTTAATACGAATTAGAAAAAAATTTCATTCTCTTTTTATGCAATTTTGGTTTGATTTAACACGATTGTCTCAAATTCTAAGAAGAAAATTTTTTTCGTATTACAGTGAATGCAACGCTTCGCTTTATTCACCTCTATATTGTTATTTTTGATTACAAATAGAAAAGAAATTTCTGAAGAATTCCCTAATTTATATAACTTCAATAGGGAACTTTTTTTGTCTACATTTTAAGTTTGGTGTTTAAAGTGAAAAGTAACTTTTTGATGTTTAATGGTATAAAAAATTTAATAAAAGTTAAAATATCAAAATTGTGTTGTGTGTAATCATATTATTTTGCATAATTTTTTTTATTTATGAACACGTAACATGAAATTATATGGCGGTTTTATATTAGCGCCATATTTCATGTTACGTTTCATTCAAATGAATAGTTCATTTTCTGGAAACCTGTATCATATAGAAGTGCAGTCCTTTTGGAAAGTTTTCTCTACTCGTCGTCGTCTTTCGATTGGTATTATTTCAATTCATATTTGATGAAAGACCATGAAACACTATAGTTGAAAAACCAGGAGAAATATCAGCACATCTTAACCAGTTTTGAAGTGTCCTAATTGATGGAAGAGTAAAAATGTTTAACATTTTGTAACATTTTGGACCATGAGAATATAAATCCAAAGCAAATGATTTCATTTCCTCACTATAACGTTTTCCATAATTTCTATTGCACATATTTAATTGACATAAAATAAATGCTCGGCTTCTTTCAGACAGACCTGGTACCTGATGCAGATGATTTTTTATGCCTACTTTCACTTTGTATTGAGTTTGTATTAAGTTTATACAAATATTTTTGAGAAATTTATATCTCACCTTTGGTAAGAGTATTTTTAGAAATAGGATCATCCATTAATTCATTTACTGGAGAATTATCATCATCATAACATGTTTCAGACATCTGAACATTTGCACACGCATCTGAATTTAAGGATATTCTCATTATTATATTATTATTTTAATTAAAAATATCATTAAATTTAAATGAAATTTGTTACCTTCAGTATTGTCAGCTACTAGAATTGCATTTGCTTTGCCATTTAACAAGGAATTTGAACTAGGCCTACTTGAAGTTAATGATACTTCTATCTATAAAATATTTATTATATGATATATACAGAAATATATTCAGAATAAATTTTTAAATGAAACATATATTTGAAAAACTAATTACAATTGATGAAAAATATCACATATTATATCTTATAAGATCATGACAATAATAACATGCATCTATGCAGAAACTAATCGAAAACGTAAAGATCAATATGAATAGTAATTTCAAAATACTTGGGAAATCTAAAACTATACTTACAGGGTGTCCCACAAATAACTGGTACATTTGAAAAATGAATTAAAAAAACGGAAAGTGATAAAAATGCACAGCTTAGTGCATTGTACCTGGGAAACCCGTAAATTTCACGTTACAGAATTTCAAAATTAGAGAGAAAATTCACCAACAGATGATGCTGCAGAGAAACGAACTCCATCAGATCACATTTCTGTACTTTTCACTGCTGTTAGGGTGTGCTGCTCAGAAACTGAAAGGTGCTGTGCTGAAATGGTTTATTCGTTAGAACAGCGGATATTTCTTGTATTGGAATTCCACCGCCTGGACCACAGTTTTGTTGCAACAAGGCATAGTTTTCAGAGGAAGTTTAATGTCACAAAAGATCCAAGACGGGTACAATAAAGGCTCTGACAAATTTGAACGGACCGGGAGCGTTAACGATGACCGTGCTGGAAACGTCGGCCACCCGCGTACAGCAGTCACAGAGGCGAATGCTGAAGTCGTTCAGCAGGTGATCCAACAGCAGGCCCGGATTTCCGTTCACCGTGTTGCATCTCAGGCTGGACTACACCGAATGTCCGCACACCGTATCATGCGCCACAGCCTCCACTTGTTTCCATACAAGATTAACACTCGCCAATCCCTGAGTGCTGCTGCCATGAATGCACGTGAGATGTTTGCGAACGCTATGCTGCAGCAGCTGGATGCCAATGGCGGTGAAATCGATGCGGGAAACATTTGGTTCTCTGACAAAGCGTATTTTTCCCTCGACGGCCTCGTAAACAAGTAGAACTGGCGCATTTGGGGAACAAAATCCTCATGTTGCAGTGCCATCGTCTCTGCATCCCCCAAAAATCATGGTTTGGGCCGCCATGTCCTCCAGAGGACTCATTGGGCCATTTTTCCGACGCCAAACGATGTCTGCAGTACGCTATCTGGACATTCTGCGTGAATTTGTCAATACAAAATGCCTTGGAGGACCGTTGGATCACCTCGTGGTTCATGCAAGACGGTGCACGGCCACATCGAACAACCGACGTCTTTGATTTCCTTAACACTTCGATGATCCTGGATTATTGGCCTGGATTATTACAGGCATACGGGAAGAGGTATGGAATGGCCTCTCTATTCGCCAGATTTGACCCCCTGTGACTTCTTTCTGTGGGGGTACCTGAAAGACCAGGTGTACCGCCAAAATCTGCAAACGGTTGCGGAACTGGAACATTACATCACTGCTACATGTGAGGCCATACCGGCTGCAAATTTTATTTTCAGACTGCGCCACGTTGTTGCTGCAAATGGTGGCTATTTTGCAAATATCGTTTTTTGGTTTACCTTTCAGAAGCGCCATCTGTTGGTGAATTTTGTTTCTAATTGTGAAATTTACGGGTTTCCCAGGTACAATGCACTAAGCTGTGCATTTCTATCACTTTCCGTTTTTTTAATTCATTTTTCAAATGTACCAGTTATTTGTGGAACACCCTATACATCTTTTTTATTTTTTATATTAGGAAGCTCAAGTAATTGAGCAACTTCAGATAATTTGTTGGTTTCTGTAATAGCGAATGCATTTTGTTAATAATTTTACATGATAACTAAAATAGTTATTAATAACCAGGAACTTTTCGGTAAGATGGTAGCTTACCTAGTCTGGAGCACAGATAAGGATATACAGATGGGAAGGCGTACCACGTGATTGGAAACTCTACGTCATAATTCTACATCAGCGCCCCCGACCCAGGCCGTCATGAAATGGATTTCTTAATATAAATATTTCATGTATATTAATTGTACATAGTTAATTTAAACATTTTTTGCACAAACTTCTATATTAACAAAAAAAAAAAAAAAACATTATACAATTATCTAAACTATAATGATAATAATTTCAATACTGAGTTTTTATAACTTGTAAAGAGCATAATAAAATATAAAATTGTCTTCTATTTTTAATAAAATGGAAAATGAAAAAAGAATACTGATCGCATTACTCATGTCAAGTACGTCATAGAAATTCTCCCCTCTGTGAAATATGTTTAATAAAATGGAAAATGAAAAAAGAATACAGATCGCATTACTCATGTTAAGTACGTCATAGAAATTCTCCCCTCTGTGAAATATTCCCGACCCCTATTTCTACGTCATAGAAATTTTCCCCTCTGTGAAATATTCCCGACCCCTATTTCTACCGCGGTAAGAACAGTCTACTTCATTACAAGCTGCTGTGCGGAGATTTTCCAGACTTCGCAATCGAAACTACTTCCTCTAATACAGCCCCTACGGTAGATGTCAAAACCTTTCTGTCAAACTGTACAATGAGAAATGTTAAATGGAGTTTGATGGACTGCACGGAAATGATGGATTTATGTATCAACAATTAACTACATGCGACAACAACATCGAAAGTCAATATTGAATCCATGGGAGAGCTGAAATTCATTCATATCACTACGGCAATGACACAGTCCACTAAATTTTCCGAAATTTTATAGTCAATTGCCATAAAGTAACGACAATTTCGACAAATAAGCTGTAAGTTTCGAATAAAATTGTATGATAAGCTGTAAGTAAATTTGCATTGAAAGTTTATTCGAAATTCAAAACTAAAAACCCAGAAACACATTTACGTAAAAATAAATACCGTTCATAATGACAGTGTTACTTTTATATCGAAATCGACTGTTCCGAGCGCATTAATATCTTCACAAAAGCTGGTAATACGCCGCTCCATTAGAGTCAATACTGACTTCCAATGCTGTCGTCAAGTATAGTTTAGGCCATTGTTAAACTTTCTCGCAATTAGAACTACAAACAGATTTTGATGTAATAAAAGAAACCGAAATTTAAAGATTCCAGTAATAAACATAATCATAAATTTATAAAATATTAAATTCTTTCTTTTCCTATTTTAAATAATAGCATAAAATAATTTAAGTTTAAAAGCCCAAAATTTATTTAAAAATACAAAGAATCTAATGATTAACAGATAATACAATTATGGTAGTTTGATGCATACATTTTTAAAAATAGTATGGTATATAGATTTTATGATATTTCTCTGATAGTTATATTTTGTAATTTGCAATCTGTCTCTGAAGTTTTTATCTTCAAATTTTTTGAGTCCAGCAATATTTTAATAATGAAATTCATTGGAGATTCCACAAATATGTAGAAGAAAAATGAACCGATGGTGGTGAGAAAAATCACAAATATAAACAGCATCCACTGTTAAAGAAAATATTAGTTGTTATAAATATTTTCAATAAAAATTATATTTAATTTTATAAAGTAGAAAATTCATATTCTTTTGTTTAAAATAGGTTAGGTTAAGTTAGTTTGGTTAAGCCGCCATATCCTCTTGGGATATTTTGTATCTGGCGGTGGGCACATATAGAGCCCATCACAGGGCCAATATCCATGATGGGGTCAACGTTGTGGTTGAAGGATGGGATTTAACGAGCCGGGCCCGGACCCCTTCTGAAAACTGGAAGTGTGGGAACGGATTTGAACCCTGATCTTCCGGGGTGGTAAGCGAAAGTTTTACCACTCTGCCATCTGGCCATGTAGTCGATCGGATTTTAATTTTTTCATGCCGTTTCCAATCAGTCAGATTACTAATGAGTGTGGCTAGTTCTTCCGGCCGCTCCTCTGGATGCACCCACTCCAGTGGAGGGGGTCGGAAGTTTAAGAGTGGAAATACTTGGGCCGCGCACAAATCACCGAAAAATTTTTCTGGAGATACCGGACCCCAGACGCGAACCTAGTCTTCCTGCTTGATATGCTAATTAGATTTGGGACGATACGATACGGTATATCGTGTATCTTCGATTTACTCGTTCCAATATTCCGATATTTTTCGATATTTATTTATGCCAATATATCAAACGATTCGATATTTTACTTGCAATAATTTAATTGTTTCTGTAAGTATTTAAACCATCGGTTAAAGATAACGTCCGATTTCGTTTAGCAACTTCTGTATTAAAATTATTTTAAAATAATATTTTAATGAAATTAAACAATAAATTTTTTGGTTATTATAATCAACTCATTTGAAAAATCCATAGCTATGGATAAATGGACAGAGGTTAGGCGTGATATTTGAGATTGGCGAGTTGGCAACATTAGAATGACTATTCTGCCTATTTTTGTTATTGATTTTAGTTTTCCTTAATAGTGGTTTGACCATGTCTCATTCTGCTAACACTATATGGACCATTTTGAAAAAATCAAAAATAAAAAAAATATTGCTGAGTTCAAATTTTGCAAAAAACAGGTGAAAACAAGCGGAAACACAAAGTCATCCAGCGATTTAAAAAGCTACCATAAAAAAGCTCATCAAACTAAGAGCACATGTTCAAAATATAGTGAAGAACAAGAACACAATGGTAATTTAACATTTATTTTATTATATACCTGAATGTAACAATGATTACTTTTAGCCAATCTTCTTTTTAATGTTAAAAGTCGAATCATCTGATAAAAACGTGAATTTTTAGTTATTTTGAAATTAGTTCATAGTTTTAGTTAGTTATTTTTTAGTACTTTTATTTGAAAAAAGTTTTATATTCATGTAAAAGTAATGTTTTTTTTTATAATACCTTATAACATTTATGCTAACTTTAAACATCTAATAAAAGCATCAGTTATGATACTTTTATTAAATGTACAGTTATGAACTTCTGCCCACTAAGCCCCCACTTCCTCGGAATTTCAAATTTACTATAAAAGATTTATGGGCTCTTAATATTGGGCAGTTAAAAATTTTCGGCTCATTCCATTGGGCACCAATATCGGTTTTTTTGTGGGGGCTGAGTAGGCAGAGGTCGCACAGGCCGTTAAAATAGTAGTACCAAAAAATTTTCATACCAGATTTATGTGTAAAAAGGTGAATTTTTAGTTATTTTGAAATTAGTTCATAGTTATAATTAGTTATTTTTTAGTACTTTTATTTGAAAAAAGTTTTATATTCATGTTAAAGTAATGTTTTTTTTATAATACCTTATAACATTTATGCTAACTTTAAACATCTAATAAAAGCATCAGTTATGATGCTTTTATTAAATGTACAGTTATGAACTTCTGCCCAATCAGCCCCCCACTTCCTCGGAATTTAAAATTTACTATAAAAGATTTATGGGCTATTTATGGGCTCTTAATATTGGGCAGTTAAAAATTGGCGGCTCATACCATTGGGCACCAATATCGGTTTTTTTGTGGGGGGCTGAGTAAGCAGAGGTAGCACAGGCCGTTAAAATAGTAGTACCAAAAAATTTTCATAGCAGATTTATGTGCTATTTATGGGCTTTGTAATGTTGTAAGTTTAAAACTTTCGGCTCCATGCGTTTTATGTTAAAACGCCCAAAAACATTTTCCAAACGCAGTAACGCGAGACACAGTTTACACCGGTAGTCTTCAAGACCCTTTAGGTGTAGGACTGGTCGCATTTAAATTTTTTGGCTGCATCTCGCTGGCTAACCTTGTCTCTGTTGTTGAAAAGCTGCTCCATGTGTTTTATGCTAAACACCCAAAAAAATTTTCCAAACGCAGTAACGCGAGACACAGTTTACGCCGGTAGTCTTCAAGACTCTTTAGGTGTAGGACTGGTCGCATTTAAATTTTTTGGCTGCATCTCGCTGGCTAACCTTGTCTCTGTTGTTGAAAAGCTGCTTTATCTTCTTGACATTTGTCTTCGTCATGATTCTTGCTCTTCGACCTGATCCTGGCACCCTAGTTGGATGATTTCGGTTAAGAATGCAATATATACTCCACTTTGGGACACCTTCTACCCGAAAATGATCGATAATACAGTTTTTCAAAAGATGCCAATTTCCTTCGTAAAGTTGTACGAAAGGTTTTCTACGTATCCCTTGTTTGGATGGCATTTTTACTGGAAAAACCAAAGTTTATTTGAAAATAGAACACTTTCAGTTAAATTTCGAATGCACGAGATCTCATTGCATGCACGTGCTCAAATACGAACGTGATTTTGAGCGATACGGCAATGTTGAAATTAGTGCCATTTTTGTCATCACCCGTTATTTGAGTATAATTATGTTATCCAATGCGGTTCCCTTCGAATAGATTTAAAAAGTAGAGAAAGGAAGGAAAATATCATAGTTATATTCATATACAGTGGTGCCTCGCAATTCGACGTCCCGCAATTCGTCGGTATCGCAATTCGACATTTGAGTTTCGCGGGTTTGCACATGCGAGTGCAAGGAATTGTGTGATGTCATTTGCTATTTGTCAGTTCTTTTTGGGCTACTTTGGTGTTTGCCCGTGTTGTTTCTGTTAATTTTCAATTCTACGTTTTTTAGAAAGTAAAAAACTTGTAATTATTAATAATTTTTTGAGTGAAATATAAAGATGGGTTCAAAGAGAACTGACCAAAGGAATAATTCCGCTTGTAATTTTATTATTAATTTTTTGAGTGAAATATAAAGTTGTGTTCAAAGTGAACTGACCAAAGGAATAATTCCGAAAAGAAGAACACTCAGCTGAGCAAACAAACGAAAAAAAATGTAGATAAATTGGAGAAAGCTAGAACAATTAAAATGTAATTCGAGTATGACGTTCCTAGGACAACTGTGGCAACGTTTTGCAACAGAGACAGAAGATTATGGGTGATAGGGTGTCTGCTGGAAGAATTCATTCCAACATTCTAGGGCTAATAAATTGTATGTTGTGTATGAAATAGCGTATTTTGAAATTTAGTGTATTATACAATAATAATACACATATAATAAAGTAAATATTATGGTGTATCTCTCTCACCTCACCTGTTAGGTAGTGGAATGGGGACCGATAACGAATTAATCTATTTTACATAGTCTAATATGGAAATTGCTGTCTCGTAATTCGACAGTTTCTCAATTCGACATTACTTCGGCGGCGGATTAGTGACGAATTGCGAGGCACCACTGTAATCGAAAATCCTTTCGAATATATTAAACCTATGATACTTTTCTACCTTTCTCTACTTACCGTTACATTTACACTGAAACATATGATATTTCAATTTACCTAATAAAGGAATTTTCTACAAGCGATTTTGTATTCTGTCTTTTTAAATAATTGACTCCCGTCGAAACAGTAACTGGCAAGTAAAATTTCATATTGGAATCACAAGAATTAAATATTTGAGTCTTTCAAACATTTTGTTTAAACTGATATCAGCATCTACAAAAATATTAAAGTTGAATCTCCGCTACTACTCGATCAGCGATCCTAGTTTTGAATTTGCCAGTTGCAATGTGAAATGT
>AYEL01058176.1:0-16565 GCA_000484575.1 Olivierus martensii
GTAGCCCTCCGGTTCGGCCGGCGAGCTAATTGAAGATGCTAAGTTTTCTTCATTTTGTTGAACAGGGACTGTTGGATGCCATTTTTGTTTGTTTTTCCTGTTAATTTATAAATCGATTGACTCGGATCCAGGACAGACTTTCACATACTTTCTTCGACAAGCCAACAGATACAGCAGATACTTGGCTAAAACAAATTCTGTATGATTGCACTTAATAATGCAAGCCTGCCTGCATGCCCAGCCAGCCAGCCAATCAGTCTTGCCTAGGCAGCCACTTAGCCCAGCCCAGCCAGTCCTGCCCGGCCGGCCAGTCAGCTAGCCCTGCTCATCCAGGCGGCCAGTCTGCCATGCCAGGCCTGTGCAATCAGCCCTGCTCGGCCAGTCAGCCCTAACCGGCGAACTAGATTTGCCCGACCAGTAAGCCCTGCCGAACTAGGCATCCCTGCCCTGCCTATCCATCTAGGCAGCCCAGTCCAGCCAGTCAACTGTGGCATGCCGAGCCAGCCAGCCCTGCCCAGCCAATCTGTCCTGCAAGCCTTGTTCAGACAGCCCTGCCACCCAGCCTGTGCCCAGCTCAGCCCTGCCCAACCAGGCAGTCATGAAGCCCTGCCCATCTAGACAGCCAGTGTGCTCTGCCAGGCTTGTTCAGTGAGCCTGCCCTGCTAACCTTGTGTAGTCAGCCTGCCCTGTCGAGCCAGGCAGTCCTGCTCTGGCCATCCAGCCAGCCCTGCCAATCCATCGAGGCAGCTCTGTCCAGCCAGTCAGCCAGCCCTGCCCATCTAGGCAGCCAGTGTGCCCTGCCAGGCTTGTTCAGTGAGCCTGCCCTGCCAGCATTGTCCAATCAGCCCTACTGATCTATCCAGCCGTTCGCTGGCCATCCAGCCAGCCCTGCCCATCCAGGCAGCCATCCCTGCCTATCCATCCATCCAGTCAGCCAGCCCTGCCCATCTAGGCAGCCAGTCTGCCCTGTGCCGTAGGAAGGGTATGGCGAAGGTGGCCACGCCCATAGGCGCCATTCCAAATAGGCGCGTAATCCAAGGGCTCACTACCATCTTCCCCCTCCGTTATCCTATAACTAACAGATTTTTATTTATTAAAAAATTTGTAAGAAAGTTTATTTATTTTTAATGTCACACAAAAAGTTCAAAAGAATATTATTATTACGATGACGTGAATACCTACTGCTGAGCCAGTTTGCGTGTGAATTAGAGAGTCGAGTAACAGGCCGGTTAGATTTTTTAATCGGGAAAAATATTGCAACATTTTCAATTGACGATATAAACAAAAATGCAAGTGACGTTTGTTCTCAATATAAAGAATTGGACAAATTTCAATTTTTCATTGAATTAGAATGCCTTAAATCGCAGGCATAGGTAATATTTCCAAATTTAAGATCATTATACCGCAGGGAAATTTTAGAAGGAATTTTAAAATGGAACCTTTGTGAATCATCTGTATTTAACCATGGCACTATGTATCATGCTCACGTTACCCATTACTTTGCTACTGGAGAACGAATAATTTAAAATTATATAAGGTCAACGATGACTCAAAATCGATTGACCAATTTAGCAATACTATCAATTGAAAATGATTTCTTTTTAGAAACCGATTTTAAAGAAGTAATAAATAATTTTTCAGAAATCAAAATATGAAAGGTGAAGCTTCTGTAATAGCTTATTTTATAAAATTTTATAATCTGTGTAAAATATTTGCTAAATCTGTAGCTGACAATTTTTATAATTTATATGTTATATCCCGATTTCTCTTTCACACATATTAAATAAATAATTAATAAAGAAAAATTACATAAAAATTTTGCTGATTTACCTGTTTTTAGCTACGGCACTATATTTGACCTCGATTTTTTTAATAACGAAGGCATAATGACCTAAATTCTTTTACAGGATTCACTTTTTGATGGCCCCCAGCCTATCGAAATCGGTGGGACGGATTTGTACTCTGACATTTCAAGAATTCAATGATCGTTTCTTTAACAAAGCGAAATAACCTATCTTAATGCGGTAAAAAACATTTTATAGCAAATTTGTTCCTAATTCTGATCGTGCCAATTAGGGTGCGTAAACAAACTTCAAAGGGTTTTTAACTTGCACGTACGCTCTTAACTCGTTTCGTGTTAAGTGCGGGATTGCTGACATTTTGGAAGATTTTGTAGCAAAAATAAAATTTTCAAAAACGATTTAAACGGTATTAGCTGTGGAATGCCATTGTTAACGACCCTGTCAAATATCTATACGATAGATTGATATACCTTTATTTAAAGTCCAACTGTGTAAAAACCGCTCTGCAGTTACCCCACTCCAACTTACTAAGTAATTCGGCGATCTACTCTCTTATATAGATCACGTTCCCCCAACCTGATATCTGATTACGCATAACTGTGTAGTTAATACATACTCAGCCACTTACCCACTCTCCCAGTTATAATAACTTTAAAGAAATTAGACTATTTGTTTATTTAAAAATTTATCACTTTTAATTATTTTAATACAATAAATAAAACAAATATATGGGAATAAAATATTTATTTCTGTATTTTGGAAAAACAAAGTTAGATAAAACAACAGATTGATTACAAATTCATAAGTTATAGGAAATACTGGTTGATTAAAAAAGTTAATATGAAATTGGGCATTGTTTGAAGCTCGCAATGTTTATCATTGTCAAGTTGATATGAAGAAGTGGCCAAAGGCAGATAATCATCCAAATGATCATTTGTAATTTGGTTTCTTTAATTTTTATGACGTTCATATTTGAAAAAGCGGATTTTGATAAGTATGTCGATCAAAAACAAGACAGAATTTTTTGCGCAATATCAGTTAATATTGGAAATTACCAAATGATAAGAAAATTACTGATTTGATAATTTTAAAGAAAAATAGATAAACATTAGCCATACACTTAAAGATAATTAAAAAATAATACAAAATAATGATAAATAAATTATTATATTTTCAATTTTAATTAAATTTGGAAGTAAGGAGGAATAAACGAGAGATCGATCAAAAATCACTCTGCGATTGACGGGTTGAACACCGCAGTAATATCATCATATATAATAAAGGAGTAAGCGTGTGAGTCTATGTTTCTGCGCATGTGCGAATTCCCGCGCCAGAACTATTTTCTCTCGCTTCGAATCTGTAATCGTGTCTTTTAGAAAACTGAATTCCAATCTTATTATATATTTTGCTTTAGATTATCATAGTTTACTTCCAATTTATGTTTGAATACTTCTTTTTGTTATTTGACTTCAACTTTTCTCTTTTTCGATCGAAAAATGTTGGTTGTTCCCCGGCTCGAGAATTCAGTTTGCATTCGGTGCGTCGAGGTTACATAAATGTTGCATTTAAATAATATTTAATAATTTATTTCAGAATTTATATATTATTTTATTCACTTCAGAAATTATAATTTTTTATTTTAAGATAAAAATTACAATTATTGCCTAAATAACTGAATTGGTAAATCGATAGTTTGTTAGTTGCCAATTTCATATAAAAAAAATTTCAAAGTGGTCTGGAGGAAAAAAAACAAGCAGAAGCATTTATATTCAAGGTTATACAAAATAAATGAAAAATCTCAAATCTGACAGATAAGAAACAAATGTTTCGTTTTTGGTGTATTTGGGCACATAATGACCAGGGGCTAACTAGTTCAATCAAAATGCAGTAAATTATATTTTGGGTCATAATTTTTGAGAAATTAGTCATTAAAATTGTAATAAATAAAGAAAATTAATTTTTTAAATGTAATACAAGGTGAAGAAAAACTTCGTCATAATATTTTGTGTGCTGATAGGGGACATCGAAAATGTCTAATGAACATGTATGGTCTAAAATATGGCTCGAAAACGGTGCCATTTAGACCATATATTCATTAGATATTTTCGACTTGTTTCGAGGACCCCTATCAGAACTCAAAATATTACGACGAAGTTTTTCTTCAGCCTGTATAGTACCATCTAAAATGCAACAGAATAATTAGTATTTACGCTGAATTATTATAATAAAAATAATGTGCGAGTATAAAGCACGTAAATATGTAACTTAAATGGACTTTTTTCATGAATATTATATAAAATTTCACATTTATTTAAAGATTGAATTATTAATTAATACATATAAACGCGTATAAACACATATATCATATAAAACATACAAACGCATATAAAATAAAAAACATTATTTTTCTTGAACGAACTCCATTATATTTTCATCGTTGGATGTGTCATCGTTGTTCCTCCAGTGGTCATCATAATTATCAGAATTTCCTGTTTGAATTATTAAATCTTCAACTTGAGTCTCTATTAAACCATCCTCTTCCCAATATTCATTTTCAATTTTTTTAACGTGCTCACAACATAACTTCCAACTTACTTCTCCTATGCTTACAAATGCTGTTGGACAGAGGTTTAATACTGCAGGTTCACTTAAACTAGACACGGTTTTTTCTCTCAGGATATCTGACTTGATACCAAATTAATTCTATGGGGTTTAAATCGGAATGATATAAAAGTAATCGAAGAACATTATGTCCATTTTCAGAGAGTAATTTAACCGTAATATACTGTTTTTTCGGGTTTATTCTTTTTAATAATAACTACAATTTTGCTTTTAAGAGGTTTTCGGGAAAAGTAATGTTGTTACCTTTTAACCAATTGATATCTGTTTTTTTAGCCGAAGTTGGAATCTTATTTATTTGAATGTTATGATAAGTAGCATTATTTAAGACTACGACTGAGTTATCTGGAAGGTTAGGTATTAAATTATTTTTTAAGGCCGGTTCCCACTAGTGCGGAACCGCAACGGAAAATCCGCTGATGACGAAAGCAAATAATATCTGTTTTCCTAGCCGAAGAAGTTGGAAACTTATTTATTTGAATGTTTTGATACGCAGAATTATCTAAGATAACGGTGGAGTTATCTGGAAGGTGAAGTATTAAACCATTTCGTAACCATTTTTTAAAGTTCTCAGAATTCATATCTCCATGATAATCACCTATGCGAGTTCCAGAATTGAATACATCATTTCGTAACCATTTTTTAAAGTTCGCAGAATTCATATCTCCATGATAATCACCTATGCGAGTTCCAGAATTGAATACAAGGTCAGCATTTTTAAACGAATCCGTTTTCTCCTCCTGCGTGAACTATACTATAATAAGTCTAACTACTTTACTA
Organism: Olivierus martensii; assembly: GCA_000484575.1. Classification (NCBI taxonomy): domain Eukaryota; kingdom Metazoa; phylum Arthropoda; class Arachnida; order Scorpiones; family Buthidae; genus Olivierus; species Olivierus martensii. Next base: position 5,202 of record AYEL01058176.1, read on the forward strand.
GTTTTCTAAAATCACATTTTCTTTGTCGCTTTGTCAGCATTTTCCAGCAACAGTAGTTGTATGGACATACATTTCGTCCAAATATATAAAAGATTTATTTTCGCTTCTAATTTTTCTAATTTCTTGAAGATAACGGCGTCGTGCTGCAACAATTTCCGGTTTCTCTATTAGAATGTATCTAGTTAGATTTGCATTTTTTTAAATCTAAGACCAATTTCGTGAAGCTGCTTTTTTGTAAATTCCCTTTTACCATCAAATCCTGCAGTCATTTTCATTTCACTAACCAACTTGATCACATCTCTATTAGAATGTATCTAGTTAGATTTGCATTTTTTTAAATCGAAGGCCAATTTCGTGAAGCTGCTTTTATGTAAATTCCCTTTTACCGTCAAATCCTGCAGTCATTTTCATTTCACTAACAAACTTGATCACAGTTGGAACTTCTTCACTTTCACTATAATAATTGGGCACAATCCTTCGAAGCAATGCTTTATCGAAGTCGTCAAATATAATTTTAGGATTTAAAATTTGCTTGGTTTTTATAGGCGAGAGAAAAGGGTTTTCTTTATCGATGTTCTTTCTTTTTTCAGCTCTTATTCGTTTGACAGTTGATAAAGGCATTCCAGTTGGTGAAGTTCGTTCTACATTATCCATATCAATTGACTTTTTTTTACTTGACTTGACAACTTTTTGCTTGACTTGATTTTTTTTACTTGACGTTCAATTGACTTTTTTTACTTTATTCCGCGTCGAAATAATCCGAAACATTACTTATAATTTACTTCGAAACAGCTGACAAATTTCTGCGTTTCATCTTTAATCTGCACACGCACGATCACTTCTAAAATGTGAAAAAAAATTTTCGCAACTTTTTGCTTGACTTGATTTTTTTTTACTTGACGTTCAATTGACTTTTTTTACTTTATTCCGCGTCGAAATAATCCAAAACATTACTTATAATTTACTTCGAAACAGCTGACAAATTTCATCTTTAATCTGCACACGCACGATCACTTCTAAAATGTGAAAAAAAATTTTCGCTAGCATTCCAGTTGGTGAAGTTCGTTCTACATTATCCATATCAATTGACTTTTTTTTACTTGACTTGACAACTTTTTGCTTGACTTGATTTTTTTTACTTGACGTTCAATTGACTTTTTTTACTTTATTCCGCGTCGAAATAATCCGAAACATTACTTATAATTTACTTCGAAACAGCTGACAAATTTCTGCGTTTCATCTTTAATCTGCACACGCACGATCACTTCTAAAATGTGAAAAAAAATTTTCGCTATAAATATTCCTATAAGCAAAACATCTTTTTTAAACCAGTATTTCCAGTGCTATTTACTATTTAACATATGTGACAAAACTTTAAAGTGACATGTGTCAAATTTAGTGTTTAGCGGTAACCTCCTTCTATCTCTGGTTTTGATAATAGGCTTTCCCAGTCAGGGCTCTAGACCAGCCATTCTCAACCTGAATTCTGTGAGAATGGCTGGTCTAGAGCCCTGGAAAGCTTTTACGTGCGGCCCGGAATGCACAGTCATGAATTTAATAAAAGTGTGGAATTCTCTCCCACAATCAAAAATAAAAATTCTGATATTAAAAAAGTTTTTTAAAACTGGAAAAATTAGAATTTTCCTAATTTTCTAGGTCCTTGATGCACTCATAAAATTTTACAGGTCATAGGTCAGTTTGGAAAACACAGGCCTATGATATTCATGAATTGAGAAGTAAAGAGTTTTTGTAGGCGATTTTTTAGAAATCAGACTTTTTCAAGTGAAACCAACCGGTTGCTGACTGCTGATATAGCATGAAAGAGTTTTTGTAGGCGAATTTTTAGAAATCAGACTTTTTCAAGTGAAACCAACCGGTTGCTGACTGCTGATATAGCATGTTGCGGCCCGCTTAATGTAGCAAACAAATGTATGCGGCCCGGGGGATAAAAGGTTGAGAACCATTGCTCTAGATCTTACGGTTTGACTATACAGTATTTGTTTTGTTACAATTACTATTTAATTGGCATTGTAGTGAGTAAAAACCCTCTGGTCAAACCGATTCGGTCTTCTGTAAATAAGTTGATAGCAAGCTATTCTTCTAGTTTACCTTGAAAACTAATTTCATTTTTAAATATCGGGAAAAACTGATTATAAATGAATCTTGTAATATTAGCTGCTTTAAGATACCAGTATATATATAAATTTTATCAATAGCAAAAATTTATTATTATAATTAATGTTATAGTACATCAATGTGGGCACCGAATATTTCCGGGGCAAAGTGCTATGTCGGACACGAGTCAAGACATAGCTAGTTGTGATGTTTAATTGTGAGTTAACTAACTGTCTGTGTCAGTGCTGAGAAACTTTCATTAATACGTTGTATGTATTGAGTAGTGATGCTTTTTGAAGTGTTACGTATGTCTTGGGATATGTATTGAGTAGTGATGCTTTTTGTAGTGTTATGTATGTCTTGGAATGTTTAGTGTTTTGAGGCTTTTGCGTAGGGTGTGAGGGATTATTCCTGTTCAGGAAATAATGATAGGTACAGTGACTATCTTTTGCATTCCCTAAGACGCTTAATTTATTGTAAAAGTTCTGTGTATTTGCGAATTTTTTGGGTGAATGCATTCTGGATGTTGTATGTGTCGGGTATTGAGATGTCTATAATGTAACTCGGTTTTGTTTGTCTATGAGAGTGATGTCTGGTAACCTATTATGGTATACGGCAGTGTTTTTCAATCTTTTTCATTAAGTGGCACCCCTGATTGATAAATAAAAAGTCGTGACACTCTTGACCAGCGGCGGATCTAGAATCTGAATAAGGGGGCTAATGGGCCAGATGAATTTTTTGCGAAAACGAATATTACGCGCAACGCTGGGGTAGGGTCCGGGGAGGAGACTCCCTTCCCGTGGAAGAACAATTTTAAATAATGACACTTTGAAGTAGCATTTTAATACAAAAAAAGTGTTTCTACGTGTTCAAAATCAAAATTTAAGTCCTTCGAATTTTGTCTAATACTTACATGTATTATAATAGTCTCGCTATTGTTTTTAAATCTAGTTTTATCAAATATATCAAATTACACAAAAAAAATTTTAAATAATGACAGTTTGAAGTAGCATTTTAATGCAAAAAAAGCGTTTCTACGTGTTCAAAATCAAAATTTAAGACCCTCGAATTTTGTCTAATACTTACATGTAAAATAATAGTCTCGCTATTGTTTTTAAATCTAGTTTTATCAAATATATCAAATTACACAAATATTACAAATACATACCAGACGCAACCTTAGAAAACTCGACATACAAGATGTATTACGACAGAACAATCCTAACAGACAAAACCGTATACCAGTGTTTTTCACATTCAATTATACAAAGATGCGTAAATACGTAAATAATAACAATTTTAATTAATGCGAGATCTGAGCTTGGCGTGATGCACAAATTTTTTCAATTCTAGGCGGAATATTGAAGAGAGAGAGAGAGAGAGAGACTCATTTCTTCTTCGATCGTTTCCAAACGTTCTCTCTTATTATTTTTGATGGACGTAAGAGCTGAAAATCCTAAACTTTGCGACACCCCAATCGTGGCGCTGTGGCACCCTAAGGTGCCGCGGCACGATTGGGGTGTCGCAAAGTTTAGGATTTTCAGCTCTTACGTCCATCAAAAATAATAAGAGAGAACGTTTGGAAACGATCGAAGAAGAAATGAGTCTCTCTCTCTCTCTCTCTATTCATAATTAGTAAATTTAATAAATTGATAATTTCAATTTAAGAATATTTTTATGATTGATGAAAGGCTAATAATTTTTTTATGTAAATTTAGAAAATTTGTATTAATTTAATTGAATTCTAATAATTTCATATTATTTTTCTAAACTTGAGCTGTTTAAGAATTATTAAAATTAATATAAACTATTTTAATGAAGTTAGAGCTCAGTCACATGTAGAAAAATCAAGGGATTAGCGAAAAATGATTTCTAAATGCGCCTTATTCCTAATACTTAGAATTATTGGCTAGGAGGTTTGGGAGGGTCTGGCTGCGCAGACTGAAGAATGCAAATCATCCATCACCGATCCGTTTGGCTGCAGCGAGCATCGTACGAATGTATAGCTCTCACGATACGTTATAAGTTCAGTCAGTCTTTAATATTTATTTCTTAAAAATGACTTTAAACTGTTTTATGTACTTGTTTTCTTATTTCCCGAAATCCAAAATGAATTAATAATAAATTAATTAAAAACTTTTTAATGAAAGTTAAAAAACGTTCTAAGTCGCTAAATAGCTGTTATAAAATATCCGAATTGCGACAATATGGTGTAGAAACAAAGAAAATACTAAAATTGGCTTGAGAAAAATTTGACATTTCCGTCGGAAATATCTTGCCGCATTCTCCTTTTCCCAGCATGCACAGCATTAGTCGGTGACGTCACAGAATTGGGAATCTTCTATCGCCGAGCATTCGAGGGGCCATTGAAAATCCCAAATAATGTTCACTCTTTGGTACATTACTTATTTTATTAAAGGGTAAGCAACTATTGCATTTTTCCATCATTTCAGCATCTGAAATATCGAAAATTTTGATCTTTTTACCACCAATTGAGGCTAATATTAAAGAAAATGTTAACTTTTTGTAAATAATTAAAATATTTTATAATAATAGCTAATGTTTTTAAATGTCGAATTTCGTACAGCGTTATAGATACTTCTATAACGTAAGATGCTGTGGTGTATGTCATTCTTACGAATCCCTTTTGAGGGGCTTCACCTCATTCACCTGTGCCGCATCCTAAAAACAGCTTTGAAGGTCGTCTTTAGGACGTTGGGAGAACATCGCTGTGCAGCAGTTCACTCGTCGTCGATTAGCGATGGAAGGAAAAACGATTACTGCACTGTTCGTCCTTTTGCTTGCTGCTGTTTTATATACGCCGATACCTCAATATGTGAGGTGAGAATTAATATATATTCGAGTACGGTATATTCGTTTATCCATATTGGAATGACGTCACTGATCGTTGACCTATCGAAATTTTTAACCCACGTGCGGATCGGCGCGGGAATGTTACAAATAATTTATTTCAGCTTTAAACAGAGAAGGTATAGTTATCAAAAGTTTATCTAAAAAGTAAATTGTCCTTGGACTTTATAAACTTTTATAATTCCTGACGTAAAATAGGATTAACGTCTAAATTACAAGTGCCACCATTGATAATTTACAATAGATATGCTTTAATGGAAATTCTTATATTTTATTTAAAAATCTTATATCAGAAAGTCAAGTAATGGCCACAGTCTCTCTGATTTTCGTTTAGAGGGGTGGTCGGTTAAATAGAATGTTAGAGGATGGAGAGAAGATCAATACTTCTCGTAGAAAGTTAAGAAGAAGAAAATTAGGATGTAATAAAAATTGGAAGATATACTTTCTCCTAATTTTAATGATTTATGGCATTTTCTGGACTTATTACTTATCAGATAAGTAGGATTTCTGGTTGTGACATCATCGGTTACCCATGATTCTCTGCACCATATTTATAAAGCTTAGAAGGCTTTCGTCATTTTTACTCTTCTTCGATTTTTCCCCCAACAGGAACACCTTATTCACTTCATCGAAAGATAAAGATAGTTACGACAACGATATGGCTACCAAAGAAAAATTGGAAAAGGGTTATTCTGCATTGAAGAATGCACAAAATTGCCATTCCCTTCTAAAGAAGCATTTGACTCAAGAAGTCTTCGATAAACTTAAAGACCAGAAAACTGGAATGGGTGCTACGCTTCTTGATGTAGTCCAATCAGGTAAAATTTTAATTTGTATTATTATTATTTTTTTATTGTATTGATAGTTTAGAAAAACACTTGATTCTTCTAAACGTTCCTTTTTGAATGCGAATTTGTAAAAGTTTATCAATTTTTAATTGTCCTACAAAATTTTCCTTCTTCGGCTTGGATCAATAATGTGGGTGGATGAGGCGAAATTCTCCTGTCGCCATGGCAGCCATGACCCCTGTCCTCCATCAAATTATTCCGAGTCTCATTATTTATCATAATTCAAAACTAAATTTATAATTTCTGTAAAAATACATAAGTAAACTTAATTTTCCTTACTTTTACAATAGAATACAATAAATAAATTACATCTTTTCAAAGTTTTTCTAGAAAAAGATTTAAAATTATTTTAATTATTTTTTATCACTCGTGTAAAATTCAGAAGAATTTCCTATTAAAATATTTGGACTTTGTTGTATAAAGTACACCGATGAGTAGTATATGATAATATATCAATATTTAAGTTTAAACATTGCCAGATAAGGTACTTCAAGATAAGATAAAAATATATGCATTTTATGCACGTATTTTAAAATTAACATGACAATTAAAAAGCCAGTAAAAATAATTACACGTATATTTTTCTCCAGTAGAAACGTTCTAACAAAATATATTTCACACTGAAAAAATTTTAAACTAAATAATGATGATAAATTATCGTTAATTTAAGATTAACAGAAAGAAGATAAGATTTGTCTAGTCATAATTGAGACTACTTGAAGTGTATTTTGTACAAAGTCCACCTCTCGCGATAAAAGATGTGTTGGAAAGAAACCTTCGCAGGAATTATAAACCGGAAAAATACACGAATATACCGTCACATGTTATTGTTAACGGCCAAGTAACTATAAATATCTTACACGCTTAAGTTGGCAGAATATACTATTCAACTTTTAACAATTACTTCATTTGTTTCGATCTTTGCGAGTTCACTTTTAAAATTTACTTGTTTTAATTTACTTAAACTTACTTGTTTTAATTTTGAAAATTAAATTGTGATAAAATGTAAAACAATTTAAAATTCGGATTGGTTCAGAAAATTTTAAATAAAGTAAATTCTGGATATCGATTCTGGCATCAGTAATTGTTTCATTTATAAATGAACATCCAGATAAGTCTTAACGGTCGACCTCTCTTATTTGTTCTATAGCTTTCGAATACAGTGTAATCAATGAGTATTATTATTAGCATAATATTAGTCATTTGGACTGTTATCATTATTGAATCAGTAAAATTGTTGATAATGTGACGATAATCTTAAATACAGTTTTGAATATTTAACTGATTTAGAAGAAAAAAATACATTTAAAATTTTTAAATTTAATGTTTTTCATAAAAATTTATTATAAAATTATTCAGCAAATCAATTTTCTTAATTAAAAATAATGTAATCTAAATAGATAGAAATTAATGGATACATTTTACTCACTAAAATAGGATTTGAAAACTTGGATAGTGGAGTTGGTGTATATGCACCGGATGCAGAATCTTACACTTTATTTGCCGATTTGTTTAATCCTATTATTGATGAATATCATGGAGGATTCAAAGCAACTGATAAACATCCACCGAAAGATTTTGGAGACATCAATGCTTTTGTTAATTTAGATCCTTCTGGGCAGTTTGTTATTTCGACTAGGGTTAGATGCGGACGAAGTTTGCAAGGTTATCCATTCAATCCTTGTTTAACAGAAGAAGTATGTAGTCTTCAATATGAAATAGAATGCATTGATTTTTGTAATGAAATGTTGGAATTTTTTAATTTTTTAGCAATATAAAGATATAGAAAAGAAGGTAAGCAGTGTATTGGGCAGTATGACTGGCGAACTAAAAGGTACTTATTATCCTCTTACTGGAATGAGCAAGGCGACACAGCAAAAACTTATTGATGATCACTTCTTATTCAAGGAAGGTGACAGGTTTGTATGATTTTTTCTAACTACTATATATTAATTGCATATTCAATAATATGTTTCTCATTTTCATTGATTATTTATTAAAAATTTATAAATATATATATAATGAATGCGATTATCTAAAGTAAAATCCATACATATAAAGTTTTGTACGTATTGATTTAAAGATTAGATCGCTGAGTTACTTTCTTTATTGATCTTGTTAAAATTTTTAAATGAAATTTGTTGTATATTATAAGAATAAATATATTTTCACTTTAAATAGGATTATTAGTTTTTAATAAACTTTACAAAAAATAATATTCGACCTTAATAAAAATAAATAAAATAGTTTTTCTTGATAGTAAGCTATGCCATGATGATTTATAAACTTTCAAATTACTATATCTTTTATATGCTCAATAGTTTCAATTAAAAACTTTACAAAAAATAATATTCGACCTTAATAAAAATAAATATAGTCTTTCTTGATAGTAAGGTATGCCATGATGATTTATAAACTTTCAAATTACTATATCTTTTATATGCTCAATAGTTTCAAATATAGTATATAGAAGTTTTAAAATTTTGACCCTTGTCATCTTGTAACGAAAATTAAAAAAATTATTCTCATATATTTGACGAAATAAACAATTTTGTAAAATTTCAATGCTCTGTAATGTTTTGTTCTTGAATTTTGCGGATGCATATATATATATATACAAGGTGATTTTTAAGTTGATACTTTTTTTTTACCTGTTAACAGAACTCATTAAAACAAACAACTTTTCGAAATAATTTAAGTCAAAAATAAGAGAGATACGGCCTTTACAAATTTGTAAAATGTTACGTTCAAACCTGTGATCTGTATATCACCAGACCTTAATCCCTGTGACTAATTGTTGTGGGTTTACATGAAGAGTTTGGTATTTAAGACGCCGGTAGACACGGAAGGACCTGATTGCGCGCATTGAGCAGGCTGCTGCAACAATAAGAGGCAAACATGTTTCTTTATTACGTGCCGTCACAGAATTTTGGTTACGTCATGCGCAACTCTGTCTACATCACAACGCTGAGAACTGAGCAATTTCTCTAATGTAGTCTGTTACGCTCATGAATTCTATGCATTATTTTGCACAGGTTTGGACGTAAAATTTTATAAATTTGTAAAGGCCATATCTTTCTTATTTTTAACTTAATTAAATAAAGTTCTTTTGGAAAAGTTTTGTTTTAATGAAAATTGTACACAATTAAAAAAAGAAGATTCAACTTAAAAATCACCCTGTGTATATCACATACACACATAAACACAAAATAATCACAACTATTGTAAAATATCTGAATTCCGTTCAAATGATTGAAATGTCATTCACGTGTAATAAATACTTCCAGAACTATCACCGTTTTAACTTTCAACAATAGCCATTTTGTCACGAAATTACTTATCTTCAAATAAGTACATATACTTTAGATAATTAGGTATGATTCTTTAAAATTTGAATGATCTGCAATGCTTTTTTTAGAAATATCTTATGAATTGATAGACGGACCAAGTGAATATATACAGACTGAATTTTTGTAAAAAAAATTTTAAACTGTGTGTGTGTTTGTGTATTTTTAATGTATGCTATATATAAGAAGTGATTATCGTTAGATATACTTTGAAACTAAAAATAATAATGAATATTTATGATCCGCTAAAATAATTTAATGAAATTTGAAGCTTTCTGCATTGGAGAGGAGGAGCTGATTGATATATAATAGAATTAATAGGAAACTAATAAAAATATGGCATAATATTTAAAATTTACAAATTTAAATATTTTGCCTTTACAAATTTATATAAAAGTATTGGCTGTAATACTGAACTACAGTATTACCACTAAATTATATAATCTATAAAATTCAATTCAATATTCTGGGATGAAGTCTACCATATTTTAACCGTTTGGTCATTTATTGTTTGTTCTAAGTACTTTGTATCTCATAACTTTATCAACTTTCGTAGTATTATTCATAAACTATTTTATATTGCAAATAATTCAAAGTTCATGTTTCATGGTCTCTACGTAAGATGCATATTAATGATTTTAATAACCTATTTATTTAAATTTATTATAATTTATTAAGGTTTAATACAAATTACTAGAATTGATTGTAATAGATTAACATAATAGAATACAATAAAATGTATTCTATTATGTTAATCTATTACAACTTATACGTTTTAAATTATATTGGTTTCTAAGTCAAGAAATATGCTGTATAACATAATTTGTTATATTTCAAGCATTCCAGTGATTATATATGTTGTCAAAAAACTGATATCTGTGTTACTTTTAACTTTTAATGCTGACGATTTTATATAGTAGACCTACTAAATTTATAAATTACCACCAAAACAAGTTATTGTAGATAAATTAAGAATTTAATGCATCCTTCTTCTCTTTCAACTTCTTGCTATATGATTTTTTAGCATTTTTTTAATCAAATGATTTTACAGTGGTGGACAAAAGTATTGATACCCCCTCCATTTTTTTATTATTTTGACAATAAAACTAATAAAAATATGGCATAATATTTAAAAACAAATTTATATAAAAGTATTGGCTGTAATACTGAACTACAGTATTACCACTAAATTATATAATCTATAAAATTCAATTCAATATTCTGGGATGAAGTCTACCATATTTTAACCGTTTGGTCATTTATTGTTTGTTCTAAGTACTTTGTATCTCATAACTTTATCAACTTTCGTAGTATTATTCATAAACTATTTTATATTGCAAATAATTCAAAGTTCATGTTTCATGGTCTCTACGTAAGATGCATATTAATGATTTTAATAACCTATTTATTTAAATTTATTATAATTTATTAAGGTTTAATACAAATTACTAGAATTGATTGTAATAGATTAACATAATAGAATACAATAAAATGTATTCTATTATGTTAATCTATTACAACTTATACGTTTTAAATTATATTGGTTTCTAAGTCAAGAAATATGCTGTATAACATAATTTGTTATATTTCAAGCATTCCAGTGATTATATATGTTGTCAAAAAACTGATATCTGTGTTACTTTTAACTTTTAATGCTGACGATTTTATATAGTAGACCTACTAAATTTATAAATTACCACCAAAACAAGTTATTGTAGATAAATTAAGAATTTAATGCATCCTTCTTCTCTTTCAACTTCTTGCTATATGATTTTTTAGCATTTTTTTAATCAAATGATTTTACAGTGGTGGACAAAAGTATTGATACCCCCTCCATTTTTTTATTATTTTGACAATATTAGTGTTTGAAGTTAATGTAACGTTTTCAAACCATGTTTATTGAAATCTCTGTAATAAGTTATGCTATAGCGATAAATTTTATAAAATTTATTACATAAATTATTATAGGGAAAAAATAAACCTAAAAATTGCTGTGGACAATTGTATTGATACCCTAAGAATTTTAAAAATAAACTTATTCTTTCTATTTTTGTTTTAAATAATTTCAATGGAAAACGTCTGCAATATGTCGTGTGATGTCATACGTACATAAATAATTTACATATTGTCATCATAGCGTCATAACAAGGTAACAACATAAAGATGGGGAAAACGAAGGAATG
>AYEL01058179.1:0-14520 GCA_000484575.1 Olivierus martensii
AATCAACAGGCACAATAAATGACAAAATCTCACTTAATATTTAAACGTCGATGAAAACCTTATCGTAGCAGAATATCTGACACATGATGACATTTTAAGTTCAATAAAAGATAGTGAAAATCAAGTTAAAGACAATGAGGCAGATGAAATAGAAGTTCCTAAACCTTCCAAAAAAGAAATAATGGCTGCATTTGAAACAATTCGCCAAGGGTATCGATTTGCAGAAAATGTGCCAGACAATATTTTTGAGTCGCTCAATAAATGCGAACATTTTTATGAGGAATCTGCATTGAAATTACTTCAGCAGGATATTCGAAATTACATCTGATAATTAAATACAATATTCTGAATTATTCTAATTTATTTTGTTTAATAAATGCATGTTTTGTCCATCTTATTTTTCATTTATCTATTACATGCTTTGTTTAATAAATGCATGTTTTGTCCATCTTATTTTTCATTTATCTATTACATGCAGAAGACTTTAAAAATATATACAGTATATTAATGTATTAACATGAAAAAAGTTTTGGGAAAAATATACAAATGAATTTTTTTAAAATCATTTAAAGTTGGAGTTTTACAAACTGTGAGCCACCATTGCTGCCATCAGGGGGCCATGAAAAAGGCGATATGAACAAAATATCACTTAACTACTATACTACTACATTAGAGAAAATTCAGGTTTCTATATATATATATATTGAAATTTTTCTGATACCTTCAATTTCAATATATGGAGGTCCGACAGTATATAGGTGCAAAATCACTTTCTCTAAACACATTGTATCAGATATTTATGATTCATATTGTATAAATTCAGATGGTGTTTTCTGAAATTTTAAAATAAATATTTTGCTTGTTTATGAAGGATTTAATTTTTGTTTTATTCTGGTTTCTGGAAATGGTATATGTACAATATGAATTTTTTTAAACATATCAAATATACTGCTAAAGCTATCAAATATATTTTATTCATAAAAATTAGAAATAAAAAATATTATAAAATCACAAATTCTGAATGTAAAAAAAAAAATCACACAATTCAGTCATCTGTATTATAACTGACATTTTGCATTTAAAAAAAAAATTAATTATAATTTATGGAATTTTTGCTATATCATTTTAAATAATAATCATAAAATTTCTAAAATTATGAATTAAAAAATTTAAGAAATTAATTTATAATCTCTCAGTCACTCTCAGTTTCATAATTATATTCACTTTCCAAATTTTTAAAATGAAAATTATTCTTTTTTAAACAAACTTATTAATAAATTTAATTTATCAATCATCAGGGCTTAATTTCACTAACCACTATCTTAGCAATTCATGGAAATTTATGCCATTGCTTTGTGCTAAATTGTATTGAAAAAATTGTGTTATATGCTGAGAAACTTGTATTTTAAAATAGAGCTGGGGAACAGTAGTCCCCCTAATATATGGAACTGGTCCACATTAATTATTAAATCCTTTTGTTTCAAACTGTGCTGCAAAAATTTCATTTTGTGCTATGAAATTCTATGAGAAATCTACAATTTAAAATAGGAAGCTGGGAAATGTTAGCCCTTTTACCCTGAAATTGGAACAAATCACTATTGGAATATGTTTTTGCCATTTTGTAATGGAAATTCTACATACTATTCAAAAGTGTAACTGTTTTACCAAGATAATATACTTAAAACACAAACACCGACATATTGTCATTGCTTGTGTTTTAAGGAAATTCTATAAGAAATTTAAATTTCATAGCTAAATGCCAGTTTCTCAAGTTTTGAAGTCTAAATTTATTGTAATACTCTGTTGTGTGCTTTAAAAATTTTATTGTGTGCTATAAAATTATTTGAGAAATTCAGGTATGAAACTGGTAACTAGTGGAATGCTAAGCTTCTCATGCAGTATGTTGAATTAAGTTAAATATCAATTTATTAATTTATATTATTTGAATTTAAATGCATCATCTGTACTGTGAAATTCTTGAGAAATTTGTAGAATTCTTTCAATTTTAAAAATGAAAACTGGAAAATTACTATCCCAATTTTGTATTTTGTAAATATTCATTGTTTAATTTATGATGGAATATATTATAGTATTTTATAACAGATAATTATAATCTAGGATTTTTATATTATTACATTAATTTTTAATACAGGAATCCCTCGATTAGTGCAGCCAATGTGTACTTTAAAAGATCTGCACTAATAGAAAACGCATTATTTGAATATAATAATTTATGAGAAATGATGTAATTTGTACCTCAAATTTTTTCCGATACATTTAACTTTTTATATTTATTATTTAATCAATATGGTCTATGAACTTTTTAATAAATATATGCATAAAAATAGAAACTATTAAATAATTTATTAACTATTAAATTAAAATTTCTTTGATAAATGAAGTTATTTTTACAGAGACTGTATTTCTAATTATTTTTGGCGAAAATAAATAAAATATGAAAAATTAATTTATATCCGATAAAAATAATTATATTGAGCAATTTTATTAATAATATTGTATAAAAAACTGAAATAACTATAAGCGTTTAAATTTATTCAAATGTCCATTAGGCTTAACATGTATCTATTGAGATCCGCCAAGCTTTAATATGACCTCTAGCGTATTTTTTTGGAACTATTCAAACGGTGAATCTCTTCAATACATGAACAAGCTTCAAGGTTAATACATATGCGAGAATTCTGGTAAACATACAGGAATTTTGGATATATGCACGAGATGCGAGCTTATGTCTATCTCAAGCCCGAGATTTATGATAATTTTCAGAATTTTTTTGTTAAGAATAAAAATCAAAAATTTTTCTTCAACCAAAAAGTAGTCTATCAGTTTGTATATTTGATTAGAAACAAAGGGAAAACTAATGAGAAATGAGTATAGTCTTCGTCTATTCAAGTAAGGAGGTAGTGAGCATATTTAAGCCATATTTAGGAGTAATAAATTGTAAGAAAAGTTCAAGTACTTTAACTTTTAGTACTAACCATTTCAAACAATTAACAGCTAATTGTGGAGTGTATCTTTTGCCAATTGGAACTGGCTCGCAGTGTTTTTAAATAAACGCAGTCTAGAAAAACTTTTAAAATACTGTGGTGTAAATTTTGTAATTTTCAATTTTTCAAATTTATCAATGTAAATTTAATGGAAGCAATATTTCATATATACTTTAAAGAATATTTTGTAATGCATTGCAGTCTCACAGTTTTAAAAAATAAAGAATACCAAACCATATTTTAGTCATAGATTTATTCAGAAAAAACTGTTACTACTGAATTATTATCAATGTAATATAAATACATTATTTTATTACAAGATTACTTATTATAATAATGCGATAAATATAAACGTAATATAGGTTTTCAATAAAACTCAAATTATATTCATTATACAAATATATAGCGAGCGTGTCTTAAACATATAAAAAACATTACCAGAAAAATGTTGAATTGCTGATGGCAGATTAACGATTTCTTGGAAAAATCAATCAAGTTTTATCATTTTAATTAAAATTAATAATTTGAATAATAAAAATAATAATAGCAGTAATATATCCATAGCTGAAGAATTAGATTCAGCTGAAACCAGCATTGATGGAATTGATTTATTATCCGATATTTTATTAAACATTCATGTACCGAATAATATTCAAGTTAATGAAAAATTAACATAGAAAAACAAAAAAATAATAAAATATTTATTATTCGGTACATGAATGTTTCTAAATTCAAGAAAAAGTATCATGTTTACCACATTTCCTTCTCTAACCAACCCTTTCAGTATGTTTTAATTAATGGTAAGTACGAAAATGGTTTTAAAAATACACAAAAATATGAGAATTTTCAGAATTTCATACGAGATTATTGAATGCTATATATAGCAATCCTGCTGACAAGCTTTCTGTGTTGTGTTGTTCACCGTTTCCATGGCCATTGCGTCTGCACATAGTGCCCTCTATAGTTCGTGGCGGATCTCAATCTGGCATTCTGGTATCTGCAAAGTGATCAGGTTAAACCGAAGAATGTTTTACCACACTAATCAAATACAGGTATCCCTCCTATAACATGGCTTCGCTCTAACATGATTTGAAAATTGTGGAAACCCTCATAACACGGTTAGTGTTTCCAAATTCCCGACATTTTGGAACCTTCGGGAATCGAGAACAGGAAATCGTATTTCCCAAGAATTCTCGAGAATTGCCGAAATATAAAAAATGTAATTAATGCAAACTTTATTTTATCAAAACTCCTTATAGTGAGTTTTTATGTATATTATACATTGTGTGATATTTATGTCAAACAATATCACAATAATATTCCCAATCTAATTCTTTCTGCACTAGCAACAGAAACAGTTGTTGTTAATAAAATCCTTAATTCAATCGAAATATTCGAATAAAGATCTTTCATTTCGTTCTACAGTGGTACCTTGGTTAACGACAGCTTTAGTTAATGACGAGTGGTTGAAAGAAAAAATGTCTTGGTTAACGACTCCTGATTATGTGAACTTCCGACAAAATAGAGCTCTGTAAAACAGCTCGTCATCGCATCACGTGATTAATTAGCTCAGTCAATCATTATTTTTTTTTAACAATCAATTCAAATCTGACATTATTATTATTAAAATTAATAAAATTATAACCATATAAAAATATATTTAACTAAATGATAATTAACATATAATAATGAAAACGAATTATTTAATTAATTAAAAATAGACGTGCAACAGTTCACTAGTTTTTAGTTTCCTAAAG
Organism: Olivierus martensii; assembly: GCA_000484575.1. NCBI lineage: Eukaryota > Metazoa > Arthropoda > Arachnida > Scorpiones > Buthidae > Olivierus > Olivierus martensii. Next base: position 4,763 of record AYEL01058179.1, read on the forward strand.
ATGCTTTCTAGATGATTATTATTTTAAATTCTGCAAAGAAAGTCTAATTCAATTGTTTTTTTGTGTTATATATTACTTGACACCTGCGAATGGTGTGATGTCGCAGTTTCGGATTCTATTAGAAAAAAAATAACGTCTTTCCGAGATCTTATAGTTCATATAGACAATAAATTGGCGAATGTGTGTCACTGTTCGTTCTCCATTAAAAGGCAAAATCAAATCTTATCTATATAATAATTGTTGAATCTATAAGTTGCTAATCAGTGTTTACCGGTTCGTTTGTAAAAAACTCCGAAGTGAGCCCAATTGTCCTTCTGGTGAAGATTGATAATTAAAAACTGTTTCCACGAACAATTCATTTTATTAATGCTAATTTTTTGTAGCAAATATAATAAAGAAATGATATTTTCTATATTTTTAGGACATTTTAAATGAGTTTTATCTGCATTTTTAATATTTACGATGGTTGTGGGAAGGAGCCAGAATGAATTAATCAATTTTCAATTAAATCCTATGGGGAATCACACTTTGGATAACGACGGTTATGCTAGAACGGATTACCAAGGTACCACTGTATTTAGAACTTGTAGCGGCGTTATTTTATCAGTGGCTTTAAAAGTCTTTTAATACTAACAAATTCATCGCAGAAAACAATGCAATTTATGTCATCTTCTGATCCTGTAGTTAGAGCCAATTGAAAATTACAACAATTTTTTAGAAGGTTTTGTTTTTCTTATAGTTTGTTTATGCTATATAAAAAACCAAAGTTTCTTCATGTATAATAATTTAAATCTGTCTTGCATTGATATTAAAATTGTGTCTATTAATACATTAAAAAAATTTATTTGAAATAGTTTTTTGGATATATTAGGGATTTATCTCTGCTTTCGTAATCAAATTGTTTCTTAATATATCTTATTCTTATTTATTTCTTCAAATTTCACTTGGTCAACTCACAATAAACTCTGAATTGTTCTGTACTTATATAGTATTATTTTTCTGTTATCGTTTTGTCTGCGGTTTACCGATTTATAGTGTACCGAATATTGTATACAATAAATTCATTGAATCTATATATCTTTATTACCATTGATTATACAGTTTATTATATATTGTTGCATGAATCATTACCCTTCTTCTGGGAGCGCAAGAGGGTCCCCATTCCGCACACCGTTACAATTAATTTTTACACATAATTTAATCTTACTACAATAATAACAACAAAACGCAAAATATGCCAGTGCCTTTTTGGTGTCCTGAGCGGGCGCTCAGCTCGATCGTATGTTGAACCAGACCTGGATATGAGTTTGGAAATTATTGTAATATTAGAATAATTAGCAGTGCAAGTTGTTTCTAAATAGATTGATTTACCTACAGCAGCTGAGTGAACCAAGAACACACAATCACATTCTGACATACATCGCAATCGTCAGCCTCAAACAAATTGATTGAATGTAGTTGGTAATATTAGCTGTAACTTTGTGGAAACGATTCATCATGGAGAACAAACAATTTATACATAAATACTTATTTACACAACCCAGGATTTGAATACAGTATCATATTAAGGTAAATTACCTTAGATTTTACCCGAAATCTAAGGTAATTTTTAGGACTTTGTTGTCAAATCCTGGGTTGTGAAAATAAATATTTTTTTGTGTAAATATGTACAAATTGTTTTCTGTTCTCTATGATGAAATGTGCTCGACTTACAAGAGCTAAAATTAGCTGGTCATGTGTTATCTGATTCTGGTGTCGCACATAGATTTCTAGTGATGTGTAATCGTAACACAATGTAACTTTAGATAGAGATAAATAGGAAAAATATTTAAAAGATACATTGTGAGCAGTACATTTATTTCCCATTGTGGGTATTACTGGATTCAAGGAGTCGATTTTCCCGATTTGCCGAGAAAAATTTCTCGGGATTCGGGAACGGGAAAACGAAAAAATTCCCAGGAACGGGCGGGAAAGAATTCCCGCCCAGAAACACTAAACACGGTACTTCCGCAACACGGTTCTTACTTAACACATTTAGAAAATTACATTTACTCTCCTTCTTGCCTACAGCACAGCTACAAAACATTTTTATTAATTTTTGTAAATCATTTTTACTTAACACATTTAGAAAATTACATTTACTCTCCTACAACACACAACATTTTCATTAATTTTTGTAAATCCACACTAGGGACACACAAAATGCAATCATTGAGAAATACTTTGCTAAAATTAGTTATAAATGCAATTTTGATAGTTTGCCATGAGAGGGACGATATGCAGTCTCTTTCTGATTTTGATTTGAAATTGAGTTAACTGGCGACAATTGAGTATTTTGTGTTTCAAATGTTAATCTTGGATAAAAAAATAAGTTTTTATTCTTTGATAGAGGAATCTGAAAGATCAGAAAAACTTTTTCATTCATAAATTTTTTAGTATATGTTAAGGAATGATTGTTTTCTAGTGGATTGTACTGGGTTAAATTACAAATTTTGTAAAGAGAGCAAAAGATACACTAACTTTAAATGCATGAAAAAAGTTCAGAGAGTGAAGTTGATATTGTAAAGAAAAAAAATGTTCTTGTTTTAATGAAACAGTGGTAAGGAAGATATAATTATCATATGAATGCTATATAATAGGCTGTATAATGTTTTCTTTCCTTTTGTTAGAAGCCTATATTGTTTTTTAAGGGCTTACATATATATATTTTTTCTTTCATGTTTCATGTTATTAATATTCTTAATAAACATTAAATTTCTTATGTGGAAGTAAAGAAAGTTATTTATTTTTAATTGGTTTTGGAAAGTAACTTATTTTTTGTATTGGCTCTGGGTCTCACATAACACGGTTTCACACAACACGGTGTTTTTCAGGAACCTATCTACTGTTATAGGAGGGATGCCTGTATTATGCAGGAAACTAATCGAATTTTGGTATAAAAAAATTTAGTGCACTAATCGAAAATGCATTAATTAAGGGATTTCTGTATTTTATTTAATGTAATTAATAACCATTTCATTTAATATGCTATGAATTTTTTCCGTATTTTCATTAGGTTTATAAATATTACGTGAATAGTATCTGGTTAAAGTTTTGTGGTTTCCATTAAAAATGATTCAAACAGAATAAGCAGCTTTTTCCAAGAAAAATAATTCAATTTTCAAATTAAGTTTATCAAAACTTATTTACAGTCACTTTTCTTAGCATTTTTATTTTATTTACATTTTTAAAATATAACTCAAATTTATATAAACATTCATCTATCTTGACCAGCCATTGTCTGTAGATAGATTTACATGAATAAATATTTCTTCTATTAATAAAAGCAATAATAATGAGAAAATTACTTAGAAAATATTTATGACTGTCTGAAATACAGTATTTGGTTTGTTTGTTTGCATGATTTTTCATTATCCAAAGGCATATTAAATATGAAAAGGATGTATCAAATTACATAAAGATTTATTAAAAATCAACAGCATAAGATATTTGTTGGAAAATAAAGCTTTTATTTATTCAAAAGATTTATATTAAAAAATAACAAAAAATTTCGAACAAAAATCTAGACTGAAATCACCCATCTGCAGAAAGATAGGTGTGCAACTACTAACAGGCTAAATAATTACAGGATGACATATAAACTCAGCAATCAAATCAGAAAAAACTACATCTCATATTATTAGCCTAAGATGTATCCTGAATTCAACTAACAAGGAGAGGACACAGCTGAATACCCACCGATTTTGATGAAATAGGCTGTATAATGTTTTCTTTCCTTTTGTTAGAAGCCTATATTGTTTTTTAAGGGCTTACATATATATATTTTTTCTTTCATGTTTCATGTTATTAATATTCTTAATAAACATTAAATTTCTTATGTGGAAGTAAAGAAAGTTATTTATTTTTAATTGGTTTTGGAAAGTAACTTATTTTTTGTATTGGCTCTGGGTCTCACATAACACGGTTTCACACAACACGGTGTTTTTCAGGAACCTATCTACTGTTATAGGAGGGATGCCTGTATTATGCAGGAAACTAATCGAATTTTGGTATAAAAAAATTTAGTGCACTAATCGAAAATGCATTAATTAAGGGATTTCTGTATTTTATTTAATGTAATTAATAACCATTTCATTTAATATGCTATGAATTTTTTCCGTATTTTCATTAGGTTTATAAATATTACGTGAATAGTATCTGGTTAAAGTTTTGTGGTTTCCATTAAAAATGATTCAAACAGAATAAGCAGCTTTTTCCAAGAAAAATAATTCAATTTTCAAATTAAGTTTATCAAAACTTATTTACAGTCACTTTTCTTAGCATTTTTATTTTATTTACATTTTTAAAATATAACTCAAATTTATATAAACATTCATCTATCTTGACCAGCCATTGTCTGTAGATAGATTTACATGAATAAATATTTCTTCTATTAATAAAAGCAATAATAATGAGAAAATTACTTAGAAAATATTTATGACTGTCTGAAATACAGTATTTGGTTTGTTTGTTTGCATGATTTTTCATTATCCAAAGGCATATTAAATATGAAAAGGATGTATCAAATTACATAAAGATTTATTAAAAATCAACAGCATAAGATATTTGTTGGAAAATAAAGCTTTTATTTATTCAAAAGATTTATATTAAAAAATAACAAAAAATTTCGAACAAAAATCTAGACTGAAATCACCCATCTGCAGAAAGATAGGTGTGCAACTACTAACAGGCTAAATAATTACAGGATGACATATAAACTCAGCAATCAAATCAGAAAAAACTACATCTCATATTATTAGCCTAAGATGTATCCTGAATTCAACTAACAAGGAGAGGACACAGCTGAATACCCACCGATTTTGATGAAACTGAACTGATGTAATCTAGAACAAAAAATATCGAATACGTGTCCGAGTGTTTGTGCCAATGCGCCTTATAAATAAAAATATTAGCGTTTAAAATTTAGGTTCGGTGAGCTTAAGAAATGAGAAAAGAGTATTGTTTAATATTTCGTATTTTTAACATAAAACATACATAATGCGATGAATTAAATCACAAGGAAATAAAAATAATGTTTTGCAACAGAAATACAAAAAAAAAAAATCCTATTACACCAACTTGTATTCCTCCTCATTGTACACGTATGTACATCATATATGAATGACAGTAGAAAAAAAATTTTTTACAACTTTACTCACTGTTGACATCAGAAGCAATTTCTGGAGACTCTCTACATTGTGCTGGATGATACAACATGTAAAGCACAGCGGATTTCTTATTTCTTACGCTCACCGAACCTAAATTTTAAACGCTAATACTTTTATTTATAAGGCGCATTGGCACAAATGCTCAGACACATATTCGATATTTTTGTTCTAGATTACATCAGTTCAGTTTCATCAAAATCAGTGGATAGTCAGTTGTGTCTTCTCCTTGTAAGTTAAAAAGTGAAAAAATGCATAAATAAAAAACACATACAATAAGATTTAAAGTTCTCAAAAACAGAACAAAACAAAACAGTTTAAATAGATCTATATAAATTCAAAGAAATATAATTATTATTTACAGTCGTGCAGGTAAATCCGGAAAAATCGCGATGTAATTAAAAAACGACAAAATTGCAAGAAAAAGTAAATTATTTTATTATAAAGAAAACTAGATAAAAACATATTTACATTATTTACAATTGCAGTTACTCTATGTAGCCACCATCTGCAGCTACAACCTTTTCCAGGCAGGTCTGGAAACTCTGACACGCATGCTTCACGTCCTCTTGATCTAACGAGGTCATGACCTCGACGATGGAAGTTTTCAGGGAGTCTTTGCTGTTGAGGTGGGTTTCGTTGACCTTTGATTCGACAACGCCCCACACGCAGTAGTCGAGGGGATTGCAGTCGGGGCTTGAGGGAGGCCACAACTCGGGGGACCAATGGTATGGGAGATTGCTATAAAGCCACGACAAATCGGCGACATCGGCCGACAAATTCGTCACTCTTCTTACAGTCAGATCGCTTTCGATCGATGTTTGACCCGGTCAGGAATGACTTCCTCTGTCTCAGACTCCCTGAACCTCTTCGCTAGGTCATAAACCTGCGTCTTCTTGTAACCAAACCACTCGATTATTTCTCGCAGCGACTTTCCGGCGCAAAGAGACTCGAGTATAGCCACTCTTTGATCGTGCTCTGCACGTGCTGATGACGTGGCAGCCATTTTATGAATGCCTAGTCTCTACCAAGGTCACTACCGTGTCATGTGCAAGTATAGCCAAATTACTGCCCAACCAGAAATAGCGCATATTCCTGCATTATTTATTTCCGGATTTACCTGCATGACCCTGTATATTTTGTTTCATAAAAAATTAATTCTTTATTACAGTAAAATATAAAAACAAAATTATAGTATGATATATATTGTATATATAATATGGTCTGTCATTTCAAATGCTCAGCATCGTAAATTTCAGAATGGCAGAAATTTTATAATCCTTAAGTATGCTATGACAGGTCAATAATATGTTATGAAAAGAATAGGTAATAAAATTGATTGTATATTATAGCAAGAATACATTAAATGAGTATGCATTAAGTGGATATACTTGTATATATCAAAATTGACTATTAGAAAAAATTAACAAAATTATAAAAATATTGCTACAAATTTGCATTCCTTTTCTATTTTGCTGATTTTGAGTAAAAGTTTAGAATTATAGAAAAAATATTAAAGATTCTACTCTTTAATGAGTTTTTTTGTTTTCAAAAAAGTTAATTATTGATAAACAATGTTAAGGTATTTACAAATACACAAAGAAAGTGAAAAAAACTATTATTTAAATTTACTTTTTAATGATGTCTTGTTTTTTTTCTTCATCTGATGTAGGCAAACCTAATTCCCTTTGTCGCTGATCATACATCATTTTTTCCACCATACCCCTTGTTTCACTATCCAAATCTGATAACTATAAAATTATAATATAAATATAATTTTTCATAGATAAAATTATATAAAATTTCATATGTAATATTAATCTAATTTTTTAATGTAAAGATAAGATGGAGTGGATGAGCTGGAAGAAATGGGTGATGCCTCAAAATGGTAAATTTCTAATTTTCTATTCAATTTTTTCATTATTCAAAGTCATGTCATATTTTATTAAAGTAAAAAATTTTATTAAATTATAAATATTTTTTAAAAATTTAGTATAGTTTTATTGTAAATGGTAAATGAAAATTTTTTCTTTATTTAAAATTAATATTTTAAATTCAATTTGCCCACAAACAGGGCAGAGAAAAGAATTAATGTCTACATCATCTATTAAAAAATAAGTAATTAAAATATGCATTAAAAATTTATTTTTCATGTTAAATATTTTACTGTAAGTCAAACTTCATGGTAGTCTATTATTTTTATTCTGACACTGAATGTGACTCAAGATGTTTTCTTATAATTTAACCTTTTGCATAAAATAATACTAACATTAACTATTTTCATATAAAACAAAATATAGGTGCTCTCTGATATGCATGAATTTGACTATTTTAAAAATTCTGACATTAAAATATTTAATTAATTATAATCTAATATACACAGAATACTGCAATTTTATAGGATAATTCACAAAGATTGTTAAGATCATTATATGTAAGCTTCCCACTTATGTGGTAAAGTAATAAAATCAATAAGCACCAAATTTCAAGTGAAAAAACAGTTTATTACACCTTTTGTGAAGTACTTTTGACTTCATCTTCAACACTTACAAATCAATAGAACAGAATACATAACATTTTCGAACAAAAAGCATAGAATACATTAATGTATTTTACGTTTCTTGTTCAAAAATGTTATATTCCTGTTCTATTGATTTGTAAGTGTTGAAGATGACTTCTATAATAAACTGTTTTTCCATTTGAAATTTGGTGCTTATTGATTTTATTTCTTTCCTTGATTGTTAAGATATTACTGAAATAAGATAATATGATATCAATAATGTTAAAAATAACCAATTAATACATATATACTGTATATTTTCTATTCATACTTTGAAGAAAAAATTGAAGATCTTATTTCTGAAAAATCAAAAATAGTAAATATAGGTATTATACTCTTGCCAAATCAGAATTGTTATTTTTATGTACTTTAAAGTGAAAGGTAATGTGAACAGTCATTTAAAGAATAAAATCTTCATAATAAATATTTGTATTAGAATGATTTACTTTGTTATTTCATCAATGAAAGGAAATAAACGAGTCATGAAAAAAGCTAATATATCAATCAAACTTATAATTAATAAAGATTGAAAAACATTATTACTGATTTATTAGGCTCTCTTTTTTTCTATTGGCCATAAAACTATATTGTTTTATATGTGATAGCTCAATACACATCACATTGTAAGTATAAAAGTTTTGGCTAATAAAACTCCAATATCACAAAATAACATCATAAAATATTTAAAACAATACAAGTACAAAATCTTTATACATAAGTTAAAAAATAACATTTTAAAATAATTGCTGTAATATAATATGGTAAAGATAAATATATGCTACACTATGCTTTTACATTCAAATGTAATTAATATCTAATTACCTTAGATGGTTCAGGATTAACTTTTCTAGTATTTATTTCAGGATCTGAAACAACCAGTTTACTCCACCATTCCATTTTATTTACCTGAAAGTTTATCATCATCATTAAATTCTAATATTTAAATCATAATTAAAATTGTCAAATACCTTTTCAATGGAAACTGCTATAATTCTATTATCTTCCATTACCCAACAACATTCTTCAATTTTGATATCATTGTACAATTCATCATCTATAATAGGAGGCTGTCCTTTCAAGCCAACTTTTAAATGCTAAAATAATTTTTTTTTGTTTTAAAACTTAAAAATGATTTTAGTTATTAATATTTTATTTTTTAATATAAATTTGTAATTAACAATAAATCCAACCCTTTTAGAAATATCCACTATGCAGTCTCGTGCTTTTGCTTTGATTCCAGCTGGTAAGAACACCTTTAACTAGAAAATTTCAAAATGTTTTATTTATTTATTATATTATTATAAATTATTTAATGCAACTTTTACCTCAATATCTGAAAGTGTTTGTGTCCATCTATAATTTTCTAAATCACAACCATTACCACTATTTGGTTTAATTTTCCCCTTGTCTTTTTCATCTTCTTCATCAGAATCATTCTTTAAGTATGAAAAACAAATTTTATTTTAAAAGTAGATTATAATCAAGTTAAAAATTTGAAATCATTAGAAATAAGAAATATCAAAATAAAATACATACAAAAATTTTAGTGCTTTCAAACAAAAGCCACATATAGCATATAGCTTTTAAAAGTTCTCAAAAACAGAACAAATAAGATCTTTAGAAAAGTTTTAACATCAACTGTTTGCATTTTTTGTAATGGATGTAATTAAACAAAATTAGAAGCAAAAGCAAAACCAGAAATTTAAGCAGTTTTATTTTATGATCAAAAGAACCTATTATTGCTTATTAAGAAAATGTTAATTTCTAAAACTGAATTTTAAGCTTCCTAAACAATTAATATTTTTGCATTGCATTGGGACAATATTTCCTAGGACAAAGATAGCAAACATTACACAAGATATCACTCAAATATTCTATTTATAAATTTTATATACAGGGTGCGCCAGCTAAATCCGGAAACTTAAAATATTAATAACTAAAATCATTTTTATTTTTTAATATAAATTTGTAATTAACAATAAATCCAACCCTTT
>AYEL01058180.1:0-39283 GCA_000484575.1 Olivierus martensii
TTTTTCAGTTTCTGTTTACACATTGTCTTGGCGCAGCTTGGTCTAAGAAGCCCTTGCGCCATGAAACCGCATACAACCAAACCAAATCCTCCCTTGGAGGAGCATAAACCGAGAAGAGGTAGAATTGCAATTCACCATACCTTATCAGAATCGTAGTCATATTTTTATTACAAAATTGTTGTATCAAGAGCACTTCAATATTCCTGTTAAATAAGATTATACCTGTGTTAATACAATAATCAGTACTTAGGTTTGGAAAAACGATTCCATCTCCAAATAGAGTAAGTTTATTGCTAACCAAGTAAGGCTCTTGAACAACAAGTAAATCCACTTGAAAATCTTTTGCAGTCTTCAAAGCATTAGAAGTCGCAGCTTTGCATCTTTGCAAATTAATCTGTAACATTTTAATAGTTGGAAACCCACTACTTGTGTTCAAATTATAACTGTTAATTCCAGATTGATTACTATTATTAGCAATATCCATGATCAAAGAAAAGTCAGAATTTAATTTGAAAAGTCAATAAAATTAATATTCTGTTTTCCTGGCTTCTCTTAATCTTATTCTCTGAGCCGTTATGCATTTCCAAGAGAATGCGTTATGATCAGTAGCAATTTGCACCTCTGCTGGAAGGCCTCTGTTTGCCTTTTTACAGTTCGCACATTCAGGAACATTGTCCAAGTTCTCACAGTTTTTATAGTTGTGTTTTTTATTACAGTGACTGCAGCGAATTCTTTCGTCACAATTCTGTGCCATGTGATCAAAGCCACAACATTTAAAACAGCGCATAATCGGGATATGATCATCCACTCTGGCCATAAGCCAAGCAATAGCTATTCTGCCTTGAGATAAAAAGGCTTTTCTATAAACCGGTGTTGTGGCAATAATAATGTTACATCTATCATCACGGAATCTTCTTCCTCTGAAGGTACTAATGATCCTAAATTCATTTTGGAATTTTTCAAAACTGCCAACATTTTTTATTTGTTCATTTTGTTTATATATATCTTTGATCATTTCATCTTCGTTAAGATTTGTTGGAACGTTAAAAATAATCATTTTGGGTTTTTTCTTAATTGGAATTCTAACATTAATTTTATTAGCAAGTTCTGTATTACACTCTATTGCCTCAGTAAAAGCCAACTTCTGTCTCTCATTGGCAAGCTTAACACAAATATCACTTTTTGCTTTAAACATGGCATTAACTTGAATGCCTATTTCAGCAGGATGAATCTTTTGTTTCACCTCCTCTTCCAGTTCGGAAAAACTGCACAGAGGCAAGTCACCATCCATTTTGGGCTCCAATAAAACTGGGTACTCCATGAATTGAGCCTTTCCTTTACCTTTGAGAACAGTTTCAGAAATAATTCTAGTAGTGCGACTCTCTGGAAAGGAACTACAATTAGTGTTATCAGATGCTGTGACTTCGGCGTAGGTTTGTTTAGAAGATTTACAGTGTTTAGAATCCTTAGCATACTCTTTATTTCTTCTCTCCAACAATAATCCGTACATGCCATTGGCAGCTGCATGCATTTGCAGAGCTGCCTTTTTAATATTTTGTCTATCAACCTTTTTAACTGTATTTTTGTTGTTATCTCCAATAGCAAGGAAGATGTTTTTAACCCCCTTTGTTATCTGTTTTAGGAAGTATTCTTCTGGTCTAACATCAGAAGGAATCTTAACAAATGACTCCAAAAGTTTATCTATGGTCTCCAGATAGCAGTCTTCCAGCGTCAGGCATGTTAAAGTTCACTTTGAACTTGTTCTCCTCCGAGGGATGGGGACGGCTGGTATCATCACAGATATCCAAACCTTTACCATTAATATCGTTAGTTAAGTCCTTTAGATTAATTGGAATTTGTAGAAAAGGGTCTTGTTGTTTATTGGAAAGTTTCATGAGTTTAAATTTATTAATTAAATAATCAATTTTTAGTTGGATAGGAGTGATGCGAGCAAGAACCAATAGGCCTTCAGTTGGGGCCGTACGGAAAGCTTTGGTAATATAGATTGCTGCTTGCCTTTGAATTTGGCTCAGTTTTTTGATAGTCTTTTGTTGGAGAGAATCTCCCCAAGCTGGAACCGCATAAGTTATGATGGCTTCAATTGCATTGTTATAAATGATTTTGGCAGCTCGGGTTCCAATTCCCCAACTTTTTCCAGCGATGGATTGTAATGCATGTAAGACCCTAATAGCTTTATTGTAAATGAACTCGACGTGGTCGCTCCAGGTAAGAGAAGGTAATCCACCAATAACTACACGAAACGCGGAGCAAAAGAAAACACGTCTTCACTGTTCAGCAGAGCAGGACGGTGGCCATGGAACTCGGAATCCGCTAAGGAGTGTGTAACAACTCATTTGCGGAAGGAACTAGCCCTGAAAATAGAGGGCGCTGTAGCGTCGAATCCCATAACCGGCCGCCGCAGCAGCATGCGTTGCATTTACAGAAACCGACCGTCTCTTAGCTCAATGGACGACGAACGACGAAGCTTTTTATCACAACGACGCCTCCCTTTGGGCACGCAGAAAGCGTCCCTGTGATTCGTCCAATCCTCAGACAGGCAGGCGAGTCTACGGGAAGGACCGAGGCCGCAATGAGCGTTCAAAGAAACAGTGCTCAATGTGTCCTGCAATTCACACAAAGTCTCCCAGCTGGCTCCGTTCTTCATGGACTCGTGAGCCGAGTGATCCACCACTTAGAGTTGTACTTTGTATATTAGCTCTGTGAAAGTGTTTCAGAGTTTCGGGCCGGCCTTTGGCTCGTTACGCCTAGCGCCTCCGCCTCTCGGCTAAGGCACACCCCGGGGCCGAAGCCCCGAGACTAGGCGTCCACTTCACCCTTACCTACATTGATTTTTTTTTTTTTTTTTTTTCTTTTTTGAAAACAATAGGGAAATGTATTAGATATACATTGAAATTGTTTAATGAAGATTCTAAAGGATAATACTGGAATACAAAAAACTTTAATTCAGATAATTTGCATCATACACTAATGATTATTTCGATTTCTACACCACTTCGGACTTCACCCGTTTCTGCGGAGGCAGAACCAGCTATAGTGGTCCACGCGGGTTGGCCTCCATCAACCGCCTGGCTCGTCGCTACCGATGCCGGGCGTTGGCCCATCGTCACTCTCTCTCCCTGTTTGTTTGAGTCACCACCTTAATATCTGCAGATGCATTTGGCTACTTTAGAAGCGTCCGTAGACGCAATTTATGTACCGGAGATTCTAAAGAACCTTCTCCAGTCTTTATTTATATACGGCAGGGTTTGGAGAGGCCCCCGCCGGTCTCGGACGTGCACATTCGCCTGCTCTCTCTGCGAGATAGCCACAACTATCTCTAGGACCCGTGGGTCCTTTACTCTTTGAGGCATTTGGCTACTTTAGAGGCGTCCGTAGACGCAATTTATATACGGGCAGGGTTTGGAGAGGCCCACACTGGTTTCAGAGTTACCCCATTTGGTGCCATTTCTCGGACGGTGGTTGGCGTCCGTTTTCTCCTCTTTCACAGCGCATTTACAGTGACTCTCATGGTTATTCGTACGAATAGTGAAATCTTTATTTACTTTTTCCAGCGATGGATTGTAATGCATGTAAGACCCTAATAGCTTTATTGTAAATGAACTCGACGTGGTCGCTCCAGGTAAGAAGTTGCTATAGACAGCAGGACGGTGGCCATGGAACTCGGAATCCGCTAAGGAGTGTGTAACAACTCATTTGCCCTTTTGTTGGAGAGAATCTCCCCAAGCTGGTACCGCATAAGTTATGATGGCTTCAATTGCATTGTTATGAATGATTTTGGCAGCTCGGGTTCCAATTCCCCAACTCTTTCCAGCGATGGATTGTAATGCATGTAAGACCCTAATAGCTTTATTGTAAATGAACTCGATTTTTGTTGGAGAGAATCTCCCCAAGCTGGAACCGCATAAGTTATGATGGCTTCAATTGCATTGTTATAAATGATTTTGGCAGCTCGGGTTCCAATTCCCCAACTTTTTGTAACTTTGTTTTACTAAAATGGCACAGTAACAGCGAAATCGTCAATAGGTGGCGTCACGGCCCTCAAAAACTAGGACCAGGGAACCAAGTACCACCTGAATACTCAAAAGGAAGTTCGGGAAAAGAACGGTTAAAAAATCGAAAAACCGTTAAAATTCAAATTTACGAACACCAGAACAAAGACGCAAAATGGCGGATTTAAAAAGTAACCACAGAAAGAAGGGTTGCACCCAAAATCCCCCCTAATTACTAAAAGAAGAGAGAAAGTAGCCAAAATTGCAGAGAAAGACCGTTATAACGGTTTTTTAACTGAACTTGGCTTTCAGCCAACTGCTTGCAAAAAGTAGAAAACTTTAGATGGCCGCCATTTAAAAACTATTAATCGTACAGAAATACCACTTACACCAAATTGTTCGTCTGCAAGAGTTCTTTCCAACGGTATATAGCACAATATAAATTAATGAGGTAATCCACCAATAACTACACGAAACGCGGAGCAAAAGAAAACACGTCTTCACTGTTCAGCAGGACTGGTTGCTATGGTTAGTTGCTATAGACAGACTGGTTTGATAAGGGCTGCAAAAACATAGCCCAGAGAAAGGAAATGGAAAAAAGGGTGTGAGGAAAGAAAAAAGAGGGAAAGAATTCAGCCTGAAGAAGTGGACCGAAACACTAGATTAGAGAAGGCAGCAACCAACATCTCCCAGGTCCCTGAGCACCTGCATCCTTTATTAAAAAAAAATACAGGTCAGCAAATGCTGAGAAAACTAAAACATACATAATGAAAATAAAAACCTAGCTAGTTTTCTGTTTTATAAGTTGATTGTCTAGTTTTATAGAGAGCCTTTTCTTAAGCGGATGGTTTTTACCAATCACTATGGAATTACATTTTCCAATATTGATTGGTTGTTTGAAATCCTTGCTCCAGTCCCCGATAATTTTAACTGCATTGTTGGCAATGGCCTGTAGTCTGTCTCTGTTATGGTGTTTTACCAAGAGTAAAGTATCATCCGCAAAACCAATCACAGAACATTCAGGTGGAAAATTCAGACCAAGAAGGTTGTTGTAAATAATGTTCCAAAGGAGGGGCCCAGAGCATGAGCCCTGTGGACACCCTCTATTAATGTCGCAAATGATTTTCTTCACCGAGGTAGTGATGCCTGCTTTCCTGTTGGTCAAGTAGTTAGACAGGAGGGAGAAAAGGTTTCTAGGGCAGCGATTGAGTTTAAGTGTTTCTAGAATTTTTGGCCTCCAGGTTTTATCGAAGGCCCCTGCAAAATCAATTGCAACGGCTACCGTATGTTTACCCTCAGTTTTTGCTTGTTTAATAGTTTGTAGCAGAGATGATAGCCTGGGTAGTGTTCTTTCCTTTCCGGAATCCGAATTGATTATTATGGAAAAACTGTTGAGTCTCCAGGAACCACTCCAATCTTTTCGTCATCAGTCTGTCAAGAATTTTCCCAAAGACCGAGAGTAAATTAATAGGCCGGAATCCTGCAGGAATAGTCAGGTCAGCATTTTCTTTGGGAATGAGGACAATTTCAGCTTCCTTCCATTTGGTTGGAAAAATTCCCTGAGAAAGGCACCTGTTAAATAAGGTGACAAAAGTGATCGGGGAGGCCAAGAAAGCATTCTGGGCCTGTCTCCCAGTAATCTTGTCGTTTCCAGGTGTTTTCTTAATATTAATTCTGTGAAAGGCTTTGTAGATTTCACAAAAGGTGAAGCTTTTGTCATTTTCAGTATCAGGTGGAGTGCTAACAAATTCCCTAGTTATTTGTTCTTGCTGATTGTCCCTGTTCTCATTGTCTTCAGGGTAGAGATTTCTAAGAATCTCCTGTACTGTATCAGTAATGCCAGTAGTGAAATCTCCATTGAGGGTTTTAATAGTATTCGGAAGAGAAGCCTTCTTTCTGTGTTTCCTAACTATCTGATAGGGATCAGACCAGGGTTTATTGCAAGATGTGCAGAAGTCCCTCCATGCTTTGGTCCTACTTTCATTTATTTTCTTTTTATAATTGTTAAATTCCTCAAGATATTCTCTTCTGAGTTCAATCCTTTTATCTGGGTCTGTTTCCCTCCTGAGGTTTCTTTGTTTTTGTCTAATCTGCCTGCGTGTCCTCTTCAATTCCTCATTCCACCAATGAACTGAAGTGTGGCTCGAGATTTTAGTGATAGTGGCCATTTCATATGCCATGTGTAAGCTCTCAGTCAAGTCTGCAACATAGTCATCAAAGTCAGTTTGTGTGCAAAGAGAATTAATATTGGCCGGTTTCCAGTTTTGAATCCAGTATTCTCTAAAAAGATCCCAATCAGTAATTTTTATCTCCTTAAGGTGGGGTTTATTCAAGCTCCCGAAAAAAGGGATGGAAGTGAGAATATATTGATGGTCACTAGCAGAGACGAAGTCTACAGTTTCACAAGTAATTCCTTCCTTTAAAAGTCTGTCATTGGAAAAGGTGAGGTCAATCCATCCCATTCCAGATGCCGAAAAGAAAGTTGGAAGTTTACTTTTGTTAATAAACTTGATGTCACAGGCTCCAAAGAGTTCAGACAATTTTCTTCCTCGAGTATCCTCAGTCAAACTGTTCCAAATAGGGGATTTAGCATTCATATCCCCTAGGACCAGGAGAGGGAAATTCCTAAATTTATCAATAGTATCTTCCAGGAGTGGAAGAGCTTCATCAATATCAAGTCTTGGGGAGAGATATACCGTAATAATAGTCAGGCAAAAGGTTCCAGCTTGAACTATAACAGTAGTAAAGAATTCATTAGTGTCTTGTCTGATAAGAACTGTATCAATGTTTTTATTAAGAACCACTAAACCAGTTTTCACTGTATAGTTTGGGGTGAAATTCGGGAGAACCTTGTTATTACCAAATTGAACGATACTGTTATTTATCAAGAAAGGCTCTTGAATAGAGATGATATCAACTTTATTTTCTATTGCAGTTTGGAGAGCTTGAGATGTTGCCGCTTTACTTCTCTGAAGGTTTATCTGTAAAATTTTTAGTTCCGTGTTCTTGGTGCTAGTAGTAGGTGTATTATTCATATTTGGTTCTTTTAGCCATTTGTAATTTCATCCTTTTGGTTATTGGGCACTCTTTAGAGTAGGCGTTGTGATTAGTTTGAATTCTCTGATGTTCTGATAAAATCTTATTTTCATTAGTGCAGTTTATACATTGTGGTTCAGTGTTATCATTGGGGCAATCCACAAATTTATGTTTTTGTCCACAGTGGCTACACTTGAGCCCATTTTGACACTCTTTGGCAAAGTGGAAATAGCCACAGCATCTGTAGCACCTCTTAATTGGGAGGAAATCGTCAACACGAACAGTAGCCCATTGAATGCTAATCTGTTGTAGGGAAAGGAGCCCTGTTCTGACTTTAGGGTCGACTGAAATAACCACGTGTCTTGCTTTCTCCTGGACCCTTCCCTTAGTTAGAGAAGTTCTAATTTTGTTATTACTTAAGAATGTGCCTTTATCAAATCTTTCTTTGATGGTTTGATTTTGATTGTGGATATTTTCCAGAATCTGACAATCTTTTATATAATTTGGGACGTTAAGCAGAATAATCTGTGGATTATTACTGGTTGAGGTTCTGACGGAAATTTTTCCCTCCAGTTCTTGTATATTTTCTACCGCCTCTTTAAGTTTTTCAGAATCCTTTTCCGTGCCGAGATGAAAACAAATAGCGTTGTTCTTAGTTTGTTTGATGCCTTTAACATTTATTCCTAGCTTTTGTGGTTCTATATTTGTAGTTATGGAGTCACGAATTTGTTCAAGAGTTAAGTTTTCATCTTCCTCAAGTTCCAAGCCATTTACCAGGAGGGCAAAATCATTTTTCCTAAAGGTAGGAGTTTCTTTAACACTTTTCTTTACAATTTTTGTAGTAGCGCTAAGTGGAATGGTTTTCTTGACGATTTCGCTGTAAGTTGGGAGACCAGTCTGCCCCCTTCGAATCTCACGGGCAATTCCCAGAATTTGATTTGCGAAACCAAACATTTGCATCGCAAGTTTCCTTATTTCTAATCTCTCCTCTTTGTTTGGAGCAGTCCGTGCTTGCTCCGGGCAAAGGCCAAGAAGTTTGTTAAGACTACCGGTTAATTGATCCGCAATAATTTCTTCAGCTTCCTGGATAGTTCCCATGACAAACACTATATCTAAAACTTAAAGGCTAAACTAATACTAGACTTAAATTACAAAATTAAGAATAAAAAGTCATTTACGCTCGAAGCTAGGTGAAAGAAAAGTTCTTATCTCACCCAAGTCCTGTTCACTATGTTGGAGAATGAAGTAAATCCAATTTAATCCAATATCATCCGAAGATTGGCAACACTTGAAGTAGTCTACCTGTGGGATATCCAAGAGGGAGGAATGACACACAATGATCACACAATTAGTTCTGGAGAAAACACAATCCCAAGGCCAGGGCCAGCAGAGTTGCAATATACACAAGGGCCAGCTGAGTTGAAGAAATCACCAGAAGTCAATCCACTTCCATCCAGATGAAGAAAGGGCCGGGGGGAAGAAAAGCGTTGTCTGTATCCAAGGGTGTCCCAGGAACACCTGTTGTCCCCCAAGTTGAAAAGAAGAGCGCTGGGGCACCTCGGTGGCAATCAAACAAGGATTGAAGGAGAAGGGAACGCAGACTCCGGAAACTCAATCCGTCTGCATCCGTCCCAGGGGGGGAGGCAGACTCAGAATGAGTTGGCAACACTAAAGGACCTTGGAGGGTCTAATAGTGGGCACAATTAGTTTTGTGCCGTGAAGGTTGAAGACAAGGAAATGGCACTCTGGATGAGGAGACTGGAGAGGTGCTCAATTTTTAACAAAAGTTTCGGAAAGCAAATCCACTTGCATCCACCCCGGGGGGAGAAAGTGACACCTACCGGGGGGGCTGAAGGAAACCAATGGCAAGCCACGAGGTGTCCGTCCAGTTAGTTCCTGACAGCCAGTCACAGTATGCCGAAAAAGCACCAATGAAAATGCGGAAGTCTGTTTAGAAAATCCAAAATGGGAAACTCACTAGATTTGAAGAGCAAGAGAAGCACGTCTTATCCAGCTGAAGGTTTAACTCAGAATAGTTGCTATAGACACTTTATACAAAGGAATAGAGGGCATACTCAGTGGTTTGACCCATGGAAAAAGAAAAGAAGTTATAAGAAATAGGAAAGATAAGTAAAGTTTAAAGGTTTCTACCATAGAAAGTGTGGTAGATCACTAGAGGAAAGTAGAGAAAAAGCAACCAAAACCCCCAAAAACCCCATGAGCGCCTGCATCCTTTATTAACAGAACAAAATAACAATTACAATAAAACAAACAATTATAAAATAAGATACAAAATAAAAATATAAAATACATCAGTAAAAACAGGCAAATAGCAGAAAATTACAGAAAATTAACAGCTTGAAGTCCATGATCAGATATACATTTCTTCTCAAATAGAGCACAAAATCCAGTCTTAAAAATGGATGAATGAAGTTCTTCTTCTTCCGTCCAAGGAACTGATGAGCCTCTTCTCTCTCAAATGCAGAGCTAAGCACCAAGTCTTCTTCATCCTCCAACGAAGCAACTGCGGAGTCATCACAAACGTCCAAATTCTCACCGTACACAAAAAGCTTCTATTTCTTCTTCCAACACTAACGTTCAAGGTTCACAGCCACAAAGTGAGAACACAGTCACAACAGCTTCATCCCACAGAAAGGATGAGACACTTCAGCCACAATTGTAGAACAAGAGGATGTAGCACTTCAGCCACAAGTGC
Source organism: Olivierus martensii (assembly GCA_000484575.1). NCBI lineage: Eukaryota > Metazoa > Arthropoda > Arachnida > Scorpiones > Buthidae > Olivierus > Olivierus martensii. Next base: position 9,763 of record AYEL01058180.1, read on the forward strand.
AGAACACAAGAATCACACAAATGTCATCTATCACCAAGAAGACCAGACTGCAAAACTTAGGTGGTATGTTGGAGAATCAAATGCAAAAAGCACAGAAGAAGGTCACATAAGCAAGGCTGTTACAGATCAGAAATCCTTTCTCCAAACAGAAAAAAAAAAAAAAAAAAAAAAAAAAAAAAAAAAAAAAAAAAAAAAAAAAAAAAAAAAAAAAAAAAATAAAACAAAACAGACAGATTGCTTAGACAAAACCTCTCATCGACTGGAAGAAGCAGAAACGGTTCCAAAGAAGTTAGCTATTCCTCCGGAACCCTCACTCCCCATTCAAAACTCCCGTGACAGTCACATACTCCTTCAAAAGGTAAGATAACTTTTTATTTTCTGTGAAATTATTTAATTCACAAGGCCAATCTATTCCAGCAAGGAGAGATTCACGTATAAGTTTTTGTCTAGCAGAGTCAAATCTTTTACATTGGAAAATGAAGTGCTCAACAGTTTGGTCGTCCTCAGAGCAGTCACACTTTGAGTCTCTTCTTATTTTAAATCTGTTGAGGTAATAATTCCAGTTACCATGTCCTGTGAAAATTTGAGTCATTTGAAAGTTCAAAGACCAATTTTTATTTTTAAGAACCTTCTCAATATCAGGGAAGAATTTAAATGTCAATCGTCCTGTAGTTTCCTGTTCCCACTCCTTTTGCCAATCCAAAATAATCAGTTTTCTTATTTGCCCTCTGAGGTAGGAAAGAGGGATACGACCGTAAGCGGGTTGTATTTGTCTTTGAAAGACATTCTTGGCTAATTTGTCAGCTTTCTCATTTCCTTCAACTCCACTATGACCCTTCACCCAATGCCATTGTATACTGATACATTCTGATAGTTTAAAAAGAAGCTCTTTAATCTCCCAAACCAACTTCGATCTGTGTTTATCTTTATTTAAACATAAAAGAGCTGAGTAACAGTCACTGAAGATGTGGATCTGTTTAATAGTTTCTCTGTTATCATTAATGTAATTAAGTCCCTTAAATATTGCAAACAGTTCAGCCTGAATAATAGTACAATATTTTTCCAGCCTAAAGTATGCTTGAAAGATAACTTTTTGTGAACTGTTCATAATCAAGAAGGCCGAACCCACACCAAGCGCTGTTCTAGAACCATCCGTAAACATACTAAAATCACTATTATCAATATCCGTATTTTTGCTGATATTAATTTTGTTATTCCAAGCTGGGTGAAAGTGATTATCCTCTGAAGTCCATTCCTGTCCATTCCTTATCAGTTTCTCTTTTATAAAATTCAGTTCCTGAGGTAGATTACAAGAAATCTGATCTTCATTCCTTTTTATCTGTAGTATGTTTTCAGTAATTTTAATCTGGCGAATTCTCAGGTGAATTGGTAGAATTCTCGCAAGAACCAATAAAGCCGAACCAGGGGCCGTTCTATAGGCCTTGCAAATACAAAGGGCCGCCATTCTTTGAACAGTAATAAGTTTCTTTCTTGGATGAATCCTCTCCAGAGCCTCCCCCCAAATGCCTGCTCCATATGTTAGTATAGGGTCCAGGACCGAAATATAAAGGGTGCGAAAAGCTGAACTCCCAAGTCCCCAGTTGTTCCTACTGATTCCCTTCAGTTCGTTAAGCACTTTAATTGCCTTATTATAAGTATAATCGATGTGAGTCTTCCATGTTAAACTTTCGTCAAACCAGACGCCGAGGTATTTTATTGCATTGACTGACGGAATATGATTACCATCAATTCCGATAGCAAGTTTCCTTTTATGAGGTTTCTTACTTCCAACAATCATACAAGAGCATTTCTTCGGATTTAAAACAAGTTTCCTTTCCCTACACCAACTCGCCAGCTGTCTGAGAGCTTCGTTCACCAGTCTCTCAAGAACATCCCTGTTTTTGTCACTGACAAGGAGAATAGTATCATCCGCATAACTTTGCAAAATACATCCTGTTGGAAGCTGTTCCTGCCTCTTCAAAATGCCATCAAATAAGATGTTCCACAAAGCCGGCCCTGAACAGGAGCCCTGTGGACACCCTCTAGTGATTTCCAGTTCCTGCTTAAAGTTGTCATTGTAATATCCAACAGTTCTATTTTTAAAATAATCAGTCAACAGTGCAGACAGATTATCAGGACAATTGTTAGTTTTCACAGTAAAAAGTATCTGGGGCCACCAAGCCGAATTAAAAGCCCCTTTGAAATCCAGCGAAATCATTGCAGTATGTCTTCCTTTCGCTCTTGATCTGAGAATATAGTTTTTAACATTTTCCATAGCCATAATTGTATTGTGGCCCGGTCTGAAACCAAATTGAAGTTTGTGAAAGAATCCATTTCTATTGAGTCCCCAAAGGATTCTATCAATCAAGAGTTTATCTAGGATTTTGCCGAAAGTCGAAATCAAACAGATTGGTCTGTAGTCGTTCGGATTCTTACTCAGTTTTTCTCCCTTTGGAATAAGTTTCACATCAGCCCTCTTCCATGGGTTTGGAAAGACACCATACTTTAAACAGCTATTAAATAAGGTCAAGAAGGCAAGTGGAATTGTTTCAACAGTAATTTTTGCCATTTTTCCAGTGACTCTGTCCAGTCCAGGGGCTTTATTAATTCTAATTTTCTTTGTAACCTGCAAGATTTCTGGAATTGTGAAGTTCTTATCGTTTCCATTATTCATCCTTTGTGAGGCACCATCTCTTATTTTACCTTGTTCCTCTGAGTCATCTCTTGGATCATCCGTTGGGAAAAGGTTAGCAAAGATTTCTTTTATGGTTTCCTCGAATCCAATAGTATTCTCACCATTTTCTTTAATCACTGTTGATGGGAATAAAGTTCTTTTAATTTTTCTTCTAACCAAGTAATAAGGCTCTCCCCAAGGATGTCTTTTGCCCTGCTTTCCACAAAATTCTCTCCATGCCTTTGTTCTGGCTTTATTAATCTCAGTCTTATACCTGTTAAAAGCTTGCAAATAACATTGTCTTTTCTCCTGTCTAAGTGCTGGGTCATTCTCTCTCCGAAACATGTGTCTCAATTTCTTGACTTCCCCTTTGCTGCTTTCAAGTTCAGAGGTCCACCATGGGATTTCCCTTCTCCTTTTCCTCCTTTGAATAGAGGAAAAATTAATTGCATCATGAACCAGGTTCGTGATATAATTTACATACTCATTTATATTTTCACGACTTGTAAGAGCTGATATTTCTCTTGGTATCCATTTCTCTCGAAGGTATTCCCTAAAGAGATTCCAATCCGTAGAAATCTTCATACCTTCTGTTGGGAAGTTGCTGTGTGGGAAAATAACTTCTATATTAATGTAACAGTGGTCACTTAAAGAGGGATTTTGTAATGTTTGACATCTTATATCAATAGTTTTCATTTTGTTATTAATCATTACCACGTCAATCCAACTTATTCCTCTATCAGTGTTATAAGTTGGTTCCTCACTTTCATTTATGGAAATGAAGTCATTGCTATTCATAAACTCCACTAATAGTCTGCCTCTCGCATCCTCTGTAGGGCTTCCCCAAACGCTAGATTTTGAATTGAAGTCGCCACTGATACAAATCGGAAATTCCCAGAACACCTCCACAGCAGTTTGTAGAAGACAAAGAGTTTCTTCCAAATCCTCCCTTGGAGGAGCATAAACCGAGAAGAGGTAGAATTGCAATTCACCATACCTTATCAGAATCGTAGTCATGTTTTTATTACAAAATTGTTGTATCAAGAACACTTCAATATTCCTGTTAAATAAGATTATACCTGTGTTAATACAATAATCAGTACTTAGGTTTGGAAAAACGATTCCATCTCCAAATAGAGTAAGTTTATTACCAACCAAGTAAGGCTCTTGAACAACAAGTAAATCCACTTGAAAATCTTTTGCAGTCTTCAAAGCATTAGAAGTCGCAGCTTTGCATCTTTGCAAATTAATCTGTAACATTTTAATAGTTGGAAACCCACTACTTGTGTTCAAATTATAACTGTTAATTCCAGATTGATTACTATTATTAGCAATATCCATGATCAAAGATAAGACAGAATTTAATTTAAAAAGTCAATAAAATTAATATTCTGTTTTCCTGGCTTCTCTTAATCTTATTCTCTGAGCCGTTATGCATTTCCAAGAGAATGCGTTATGATCAGTAGCAATTTGCACCTCTGCTGGAAGGCCTCTGTTTGCCTTTTTACAGTTCGCACATTCAGGAACATTGTCCAAGTTCTCACAATTTTTATAGTTGTGTTTTTTATTACAGTGACTGCAGCGAATTCTTTCGTCACAATTCTGTGCCATGTGATCAAAGCCACAACATTTAAAACAGCGCATAATCGGGATATGATCATCCACTCTGGCCATAAGCCAAGCAATAGCTATTCTGCCTTGAGATAAAAAGGAAAATCCGAAGCAGCAGTTTCTCACAGAGTTAACAGTCAAAATCAGTGGGATCCGGAGAAGTCAGTAACAGAGTAATGTTCCACTCAAGATCACATTCAAATCATGACAGAAGAAAAGAAGAACACTACAACATTGGCTGAACACAGGGATGGAGCACTCAAAGTGAGCAGAGCAGATGTGCACACTTTGTAGCAGGAAATTACCAGCAGATGTGGAGTAGTAGTAAAATCACAAGCACAGGATGGGGAGAGCACCATCACGACGCAAAACACAGAACACCAACACAAAACACAAACACAAAGCACGGAGGTGCTCCTTGGTAAATCCCGTAGGAGTCATAAGACCTGAAGATCACTGGTCAGAAGCGGCGAAGGAGCAAGAAGATCTAGTTGGGTGAACTGTTAGGGTAGTTTGTGAAGTCCACCTGGAGGGCATTGGTGGAGGAAAGAAAATCCTGAAGTGCTTTGAAAACAGTTTTGTTTTCTATAAGAAGATTCAGGCTACAGGGCCAATTGGAACCAGTTTTAAGAGTGGAGCAGATGAGTTTGTCTCTTTCAGTGTGATAGTGAGAGCAATTGAAAAGTAGATGTAAATTGTCTTGGGTTTCCTGGCAGTCACAGTCACAATGTTGGTTGTCAGAGTGTCCAAACCTCTGTAGATACTGTTTAAAATTCCCATGTCCAGTCAAGAGTTGTGTAGTATAGAAATCTGGAGTAAAATGGTCCAGAGTAAGGAATTTGCGGATGTCAGGAATAAAGTTAAATGTGGATCTTCCCGTATCGCCGGTCTCCCAGTCTTTCTGCCAGAGGTCAATACAGTGTCTATGAATTTCAGAGTTGATATAGCAGAGTGGAATTTTAGAGAAGCTGATTGAATGGTTACGAAGTGCAGCCTTTTTTGCCAGCAAGTCAGCTCTCTCGTTTCCCCAGATTCCCGAATGCCCTGGGATCCAATAGATTTGGAGGTGGCAGTGGCTAATAATATTGCTCATTAGGGTATGACTTTCCTCAGTAAGTGAGCAAGCAAATTTCGGATTGAAAACCCTTTGAAGTGCAGTTTTACAGTCAGACAGGATAAAGTAGGTAGTTCCAGGTTGAAGGTTTTGATTGATAAAATGGAGGGCCTTAAAAATAGCAAATGTCTCAGCTTGAACAATAGAGCTATAATTGGCTAGTTTATAGTAGCCTTGATGGATTGACTGATTGTGTTTGTTAGCGACAACCAGGGCAGCTCCCACTCCACTATCAATTCTAGAACCATCAGTGTAAAGGTAAGTTCCATTAGTGCTGAAGGTAGGGTTATACTGAATGGGAAGGGAAATCAAGTTCGCGGGATGACAGGTTTGATTGGAGTATGGAATGTCAAGTCCAGATTTATTAATGAGGTCAAAGAGATCTTTGATGCAGTCAGGGATGTCTAGATTAGTATTTTCCAAGTTGGATTACACAACAAATGTTTCCATCTAGTGTAGCGAATTTTTATGTCAATCGGAACTAGTTTGCTGAGGACTAAAAGTGCGGAGGTCGGCGCTGTACGGTAAGATTTAGTCAAATTAATAGCAACAGAACGTTGGATGCTGAGGATTTTCCTTTTATTGTGTTTTTTCAGTATGGCATGTCCCCAGACTGGAGCCGCGTAGGTAATAGCAGGCGCAATAGCATTATTGTAGATTGTTTTGACCGCAGATTTAGGTAGGCCCCAGTTCTTTGTGGCGATACAGCGAAGTGAATGGAGAGTGGCCGTAGCTTTGGAATAGATGTAATGAATGTGGTCCTTCCAAGTGAAGGCTTGGTCAAAGATGACTCATAAGTATTTAAGGTTACTTTTTTGATGAATCAGCTGATTATTAAGTTTCACAGAGAGTTTTTTCTGGAGGGGACCGTTTCTACCAACCACCAAAGTTGAGCACTTTTTTAAGTTGATAGGTTGTTTATTGGCAGTACTCAATTGGGAGATTCTTGCCACCATTTCGTTTGCCTGTTCTTGTAGGATGTCTCGGTTTTGATGTTTAATTAGAGCAAGAGTATCGTCAGCAAATCCGATAATGATGGAATCATTAAGAGTATTGGAGATATTCAAAAGGCTGTTGTAGAGGATGTTCCACAGGAGTGGACCAGAACATGATCCCTGTGGACATCCCCTGTTGACATCAACAGTAATGCTGAAATGATTGCCAAAAACTCCAGCAGTACGATTAGTGAAGTAGCTCTGCATAGTCAAGTAGAGGTTCGAAGGACAGTGTTGGAGTTTAAGAGTTTGTAGGATCCTGGGTCTCCAGGCCGAGTCAAAAGCTCCAGCAACGGCTAAAAGCTGATTGTCCCTCTAAGAAGATCGAACGACTCCAGTGATCGTTCGACTATTTAGTAGGCGAGAGTCGGACGACGAAGTGGTCCCATATCCGACCACGTCCTACGACACGTCTGTTTACGAAGACACGACTAGCGTGCCTCATAAGTAATCTGTCGGGGTGGCAGTTGCTCTTACGCCTAGCGCCCGTCCTCTCCAGGGTCGCCGACTCGCGACCCGAGGGAGGGCACCCCCGCGACGCCTAGGCGTTTCGCACTTAGGCACAGTGCCGTGGGCACAGACACCCCCAACTGGATATTGCTTTGTCTTTCTCTCTGACTGAACGAGGCTCACGGGGCCTCGCCAAGTCGGTAATAATGCTTCCACAGGTTCACCTACGGAAAAAAAACCTTGTTACGACTTTTACTTCCTCTAAATAATCAAGTTCGGTCATCTTTCCGGCACGCCGGCGCGACCAGTAAGGCCGCTCCGAGCGCCAATCCGAAGACCTCAGTAAATCATTCAATCGGTAGTAGCGACGGGCGGTCTGTACAAAGGGCAGGGACGTAATCAACACGAGCTTATGACTCGTGCTTACTGGGAATTCCTCGTTCAAGGGCAAGAATTACAAGCCCCTATCTCTATCACGAAGGAGGTTGATCAGGATACCCAGTCCTGCCGGACAGGGGTAAACGCTCGCTTATTCCTTCAGTGTTGCGCGCGTGCGGCTCCGGACATCTAAGGGCATCACAGACCTGTTATTGCTCTGTCTCGTGCGGCTAAAAGCCGCTTGTCCCTCTAAGAAGATCGAACGACTCCAGTGATCGTTCGACTATTTAGTAGGCGAGAGTCTCGTTCGTTATCGGAATTAATCAGACAAATCGCTCCACCAACTAAGAACGGCCATGCACCACCATCCACTGAATCAAGAAAGAGCTCTTAATCTGTCAATCCTTCCAGTGTCCGGGCCGGGTAAGTTTTCCCGTGTTGAGTCAAATTAAGCCGCAGGCTCCACTCCTGGTGGTGCCCTTCCGTCAATTCCTTTATTTTTTTGTTAATGTGTAACGTCAGATAGTCTACAAAAAGAATAAAAAATTCTGGCCAGTCATCATCTAACACATTTACATTTTATTCATTTCTCGAAATAATAGAGTCGAGTATTCCACATAAAAATACAATTACAATAAAATCCCCCATCCTCAACACTAGGCCACCTACCCATCAGTTAGCCTCCTTTAAACGCAAGCACATGGCAAAAATGTTCCATATCTTAACACTAAAATTAAGTGCCAAATTACAAATATCTTTCTTATGATTAACAGTCAAATTTAAATGTTTCCAAATAGAGTTCTGCAATGTACACCATACTCCACGTGTACCAATTATTAAACCACTATATTTAACTTCATTCACATTAAATGTATTTTTTATATTTATTTTATTTCACAGAAAAACTATTAGCCAAATTATTAGTTCCCTCATAAACTATTTGAACATCCAAAAGGTAAGCTATTTTCTTTTCGTCATTGTTAAAATATCAGGTTTATATATCTCATTTTCCATTTTGAAAAACCTTAACTGTACTATTCATTGAATTATTAAAGACTTAACCTTGCTTACAATTTTATTATGCCTTTTTACAAATTGCATCTGTTAATTTCCTGCAACTTTTCATAATATGCAATTGCGTTTCTGGTACTACACCACATAATCTGCAATTTTTATTAAATTGTTTTTTACCTCTATTTAAGTTTAATTTTACTGGAAGATTATTAGTCAATAGCTTAACAGCTTTTGTATAATTAGCACCTTTAACAATAGGGTTAAAACCCCATAACCATTGATTACCAAGGCCATTTTTACCAATATAATTATAACCATGACCTTGGTCTGAAGAAATTACACCAATGAAAAGTTTCTCATTTAAACCATGCATATGTATTTTTAATTATCCAAATTCAGTTCACTTTCAAAACCAAGCCACTTACGAAATTTAATTATATCATCAGTCCAAATTTTAAACTTTGAACAATTTTTTATCCATTCATCATCAGAGGATCCAATTTTAATTGCTGCATTTAACTTCTGTTTTGCAATGGCCCATAACCATCTTTGAAATCCTAATCCACTTTGCTTCACTGGTAAATAAAAAAAAGGAGTCATGCACTCCTATTGGCAGCTGAAGGATTTTCTTAACTGTTCGGTTTATAAGTCTTTCTAAACAAAGCACTCGTTGCTTTGTTAAATATGTGGCCACCTTACAATGATAAATTATTCTTGGTATTAAACATCCTCTGATAATTCTAATTTTCTGTTCAACCTTAATTCTTGCCCTCTTGATCTTATCACACCAATATCTGCATTTTTCAAGATCAATAATGATCTTCCCTTTACTATCAATTCTGGCAGCTAAGTATTTTATATCATCACTAGGCTTACACACATGGATCTCATTATCTCCTATTCGTAATAGAGTTTTATCCATAATCTTTATAACTTTTCGTTTCCTTACTGGACATAATCTTTGCATTTATCAAAATTGATCTTTAAACGTTTCAATTCCAAAAATTCTCTGGTTTTTTTCCAACAACCTAATCATAGCATTCTTATCATAAGATATTAACAAAAGATCGTCCGCAAAGGCTAGAGCATTAATATTAAAATCCTGCAATTTAAAACCATCCAATGTATTCAATTGAGTAAATAATTCATCCATCACCATATTAAAAAGAAGAGGAGACAATGGACATCCCTGTTTCACACCACACTGGATATTTATAGTATTTGTCTTGCCCTCTAAACATTTAAACCTAGTTTGACAATCTTTATAAAGATCTGAAATAATTTCTTTCAACTCAGATCTAACCTGGAATCTTTCCAAAGCCCTTTTAATAACTTCATGTGGTACAGAGTCAAAGCCTTTAGCCAAGTCTAGGGAAACAATATAACATTCCCGTTTAGAAGTATTAACTTCACTTAATATAGTTCTGAATAACACCAAATTTTCCAAACATCCATCTCTATTGATAAAAGCTCTTTGACTTTTATGTAAGGAGACATCCATTCTTTCTACCAGAATTCTGCAATACACTCTTAAGATCATAGAGCCGATCGTTAATGGCCTCCATTTTCTTATATCAGTTGTAACTTCTTTTCCCTTTGGGATTAACACAGACTTACATACTTTTAAAAACCTTGGAACACCTCTTTGCCAATAAAAATAAGTTAAACATTCTGAGCCCAAATCCAATAGGCAATTTTCTAAAAATATCCATATCAATATAATCTGGACCTGGTGAACTCTTTACATTACCAAGGAACAGTTGAGTAATGTACTCAAGAAAGTTAATCTTTCCATATTTTATATCACTGATATTCTTATTCAAACAATAATCAGAAATAATTGGAATCTTTTTATCGGCAAACAGTTCATTATAATATTATTCTATTTTATCCCTTGGCAATAGTATGTTATCAGACGGCTTATCATCCAAGATAACTTCTGCTACTTTAATTAAACTTTGTTTAAGCAGCTCTTGTAATTTCTTATATTCAATTATCTTTGCCTGTTTCTTATTTTTAGGAATATTATATTTGATTATCCTTCTGTTTCTTTTATTTCTTGAAATAACTTTTTTTAACATCTCCTTAAATTCTATTTCTTCATCCTATTTTCATTATTTATTTTCTTTTCTATTAACTTATTTAAATACTGAATTTCTTCAACATCATTATCTTGCCATATCAATTCCATTAAATATTGTTTAACATCATTCACTTCATCCAATTCATCTTCAATATTCAATTCCTGATTTAAAATTTCATCAGTTTGTACCATACTCTTCTGATATTGTAATAAGTATTTTTTAAATTTTTCAGATTTTAAGACATTCCGTACACACTCAAGAATCCTCTCAGGAAAAAGGTAATTTTTCTCAATTTACCAATTTTAGTTTTATCATTTAAAGAGACATATTCCTTAGCTAATCTGTCAATACTTTGATCACACCAAAGCCTTCTATTACTATTTGGATCAGGCAAAGCTTGATTATAAGCTTCTTGGTGTTTCCATCTCAAATGCTTTGTTCTACCACTTTTTGTTTTGAGAGTCAATGGGAAAAAATCACATCTAAACTGATTTTCAACAATCAAATTGATGCACAACTCTATTATTACATTGCTTAAAGTGGGCAGCCATACTTGGGAATGGTAGAACACCGTCCAGACTTCGTAACTCACTCTTAAAATCACAATACTTGCATTTTAATATAAAACAATTAAAACTATTAAAACAATTACTAATAATTAACTATTACTAAACAATTAATGCTAAAATGACGCAAATAAGATGTTGCGGTTTTAAACTGCTGGGCACAAAGACTACATTTGGTCGAGGATACCGGACATTCCATTGTAATGGGTACGCAATCAAGCTCATGATCCTTTTCATTGCTAGGGTCGTTTCCAATTTTAGACGGTCCGGTTTGTAAATCATTTTCTTTTCCTTTGCGTTTACTTAATGAAGGAGGAGGCTTGCAAGACCCCACACCCTCAGGAACAATAACCAATGCTCCAATGGTTACCTGATTGTCACCCAGGTCATCAGGTTTGGGGACGGTCCAGTAAACTGGGTTTGGCCCAACGCCAACCCCGTCCGTGACTTTAGCCGTTCCATCCCCATGCCAGCAAGTGACACTCCGTTGGCACCACCGGGGCCACCCACAACGTGGCCTCGGCCTGACAGCCAGGCGCCACCCAGAGGGGACCCACCAGCGCGACAAAGGTCGCCCTTTTCAGCGCGGCCACTGCCGCGCATGCCGACCCCCTCAGAACGGGATAGGGACAGAACATTGCCCGGTTGCACCGCGAGGAGGCGCTACGGAAAAGCCGAAATCCCTCGCCCAACCAGCTTAACTGGAGTCACCCGCGGGGCGAGTGATTTCAGCTTTGCAACCATACGTCCGGGCCGGGTAAGTTTTCCCGTGTTGAGTCAAATTAAGCCGCAGGCTCCACTCTTGGTGGTGCCCTTCCGTCAATTCCTTTTTTTTTAATGGTCACATCAGATTGATCCTAAAATTAATAAGAAAACGGATCGCTCATCATCAGACCATTCAATTCTCGTTTATTATTACAAAAATAAAGGGCTGATGAGTTCTCAATTAAAATCTACATACCATACTCAACATACAATTACCGCAAGGCCTTAAACTTTGCATCACGAAGTCGGAGTTTTCCGACAAATAGATTCCAAACTGTAATACTCCCCAAAATTGCACAAAAACAAACTTTTAATCTTTATTATTTAATTTAAGTTCCTTCCAAATCTTATTATTCAGATGACACCATATACCTCTGGAGCCAACAATCACAGCACCAAAGGTAAGATTTACCAAATTATATTTCCTTTTAATATGTTCTTCAATTATCTAAAAAAGGAAAATAAATATAAGTTAACTGTTATCCAGATTTTTGGAATTAGATTCTTAAACAATTTTTACATCAATAACATAACCAATCTTCTCAGTAGAATTTAAAATTATCAAGTCAGGCTTATAATTACCCAATTCAGTAAATAGCTTTTGTTCCTTCAAAACTTGTAATTTTTCATTATTACTTAATAAATTTTCAATCTTTTTAACCATAGTGTTATGGCGTTTAGAAATAATATTGTTCATCTCCCTGCATGACTGCAATATATGAACCTGTGACTCAGTCGACAAATGACAGTCTACAACCACATGCGGCATCACTTCGACCACGAGTTAAATTAAGTCGAACAGGTAAGTTTTTTGTTAACATTTTAAAAGCCTTAATAAAATTACCACCTGATAACAATGGTGTATATCCCAAAAGCCAATCATTGCCACCAGAGTTCTTACTTATATATTGATAACCATGGCCCTGGTCAGATTGTAACAAGGTCAGCAGCAGATCCTCTTGTTTGATTTTAAACCAATTATTAATCTCATCACTAATAAGTTCTTCTTCATAACCACTCCAGGTCTTCAATTTATACAACTCTTGTTGCCACATTCTCATTTTTAAGCAATTAGATACCACTTTATCATCAGAGTTCTTAATTCTACTCAAAGCATTTAATTTTTGTTTAATTACTGCTGTCAATAGTCTCTGCATACCTAGGCCACTTTTTTTAACTGGTATATACCATAAAGAATCATGTACTCCAGTTGGCAAATGTAAAATCGTTTTAACTGTTCTTTTAATTAAACGCTCTAAGTACATGATCAGCTTTTTAGTTAACCTGGACACCATTTTTAATTGATAAATAATACGTGGAATCACACAACTTCTCAACAAAGCTATTTTTTGCTCCACACGCAATCGTGACTTCATCACATTACTACACTTGATTTTACATTTATTTACATCAATATTAAAATAACCTTTAGGCCCAATTTCCACACCAAGATATTTTGCAGTTTTTCCACACCAAGATATTTTGCAGTTTCATTAGGATTGGATACTCCAATCACTGTGTTATTATACAAAAATTGTTGGGAAACAAGAACTTTTATTACTTTATGATGCTTAACAGGACATAGTACTATAACATAGCTTTTTTTCCACGTTAATATTTGTTTATTCCACATAAAGCCTTCTGCCATTGAAATCAACCTTTGCATACCAGCTCTAGAATTAGATATTAAAGGAACATCATCTGCAAAGGCCATTGCACAAATATTCTCACCATTCAGTTTATAGCCATCCAATTTATTCAAAATACCAAACATTTCATCCAACACCATGTTAAATAATAATGGTGATAGGGGGCACCCTTGTTTAACCCCGCACTTCATATTAATCCATCTGGTTTACCAGTTTTAGATTGAAATATAGTATTCCAATTTTGATATAAGTCACTTATTACCTCTTGCCAATGCAGAGGAAATTCAAATTTTCTTAGGGCATCCCAGATTGCACAATGAGGAATTGAATCGAATGCTTTAACTATATCCAGAAATGTTATATAACACTCACTTTTCGAATGTTTAGCATCGTCAATTATTGATCTCAAAAGAACTAAATTTTCCCAACAACCGTCTTTTGGAATAAAGGCACGTTGGCATGTATTTAAAGGTGCCTTAATACGATCATTTAATATCCTGCAATATATTCTTAATAAATTAGAACCAATAGTCAATGGGCGCCATTTTGACAACTCCGGGGTCACTGTTTTTGCCTTAGGGATCAAGATAGATCTACAATTCTTTAATTCTTTAGGTACACTTCCTTTCCAATAAAACAGATTATATAATCTCAGTAGGATACCAGGACTTTTAATATTTTCTACTTGTATATTATCTGGTCCAGCTGCAACTGTATTTGATGTATTTTTAAAAATCTTAACAATTTCCTGTAACTGTATTGGTCCACATTTCACCTCAGCTTTCTTTGTTGTTATTATTCATCTCTTGATTATTTATTACATATTTTTCAAATAACATACTATAATATTCTTCAATATCTCTTTTGTTAGGCAATTCACAAGTTACAGGCATTTCATCAATAACAACATTACTTACTTTGCTGAGACCAGTTTCCATAGTTCTTGTAATTGTTTATACAATACAATTTTTTCCTCACGTTTACTTTTAGGAGGATAATATATCATCCTTTTCCTGGTCCTTTTACTTGGCTTCCAATATAATTGATGTACCACATTTACAATATCTTGATCCCAATTCAATTTAAGTTCTGCAATCACCTTTTTAATCAGTTGATTTATAACAGCAATATCAGGGTTATCATAATCAACCTTGCTCAATTCCTTAAGAAAATTCAGTCTTCTCCTCACATTCATCATCCTCTATAATCGATTCATTATATTCAGGAGCTTCATCCTGTATTTCATTATTCAATTGGGCAATTTCACAAAATTCTCTGAACTAACTTTATTTTAAAACATTCCTGATACTTTCTAATGAACTATCAGGAAATACACACTGAATTTTTTTCAGCTTTTCGATAATTGTCTTGCCCTCCGTATTGATATATTCTATTGCCAAATGTTCGATTTCAACATCCAACCAAAGTGTCCTTCTCACAGTAGGATTTGGTAATGTATTGTTATACTCAACCTTATGCTTCCACCTACAATGTTGAGTTCTACCACACTTAGTTTTAAAGGCCATATCACAAAAATCACATTGAAATTCACCTTTGTCAACACACACCATATCACATTTACTTGCACAATGTTTAAAATGTGCAGCCATTGCAGGGAAAGGAGGTTCCCCCAATAAAAACCTTGCTTGAGTTAAAAAGAATCTACAAATTAAAACAACTTCTTTAAAATCATGTATCAGACAATCTGCAACATACAAAGAGGCAGTTTTAAAGTCAAGGCCGCAATAACAGGACAGTGGAGTATTTAATGGACAGTAGATATAAAGTACGTCTCCGGTTTCATATGCCATAATACGTTCCTAGTCCATAGCCAATTAATAGTTCCTAGTCCAATTAGACGGTCCGGATAATTCATTCTTATTTATTGTTCCTGTTGTGAAATTAGTTCAGAACAGAGGCTTGCAAAACCTAACAGCTCTGGAGGAGAAAAAGACATCACCTGAATGCCTCTCTGTTTTGATTAACTCCACTATACAGTACACAGATGGAGCAGACTAACTGTCCATACAGTTATTCGGCCCGACGCCTCACGAGGACAGGGGGTTCGTCACTCCCCCTGCCCCCGTCTATGGCTTTTGCCGCCTAGCCCCACCCCGGCTACCTAAGGAGGATCGCCGGCGCGAAAACTGTCGCTTTTTCGAGCGTGGCAACTGCCGCGCCAGCCAAATCCCTCGGACTGGGATTGGGACAGACGTTCCCGGTTGCACCCCGAGGAGGCGCCACGGAAAAGCTGAAATCCCCCGCCCTACCAGCTTAACTGGAATCACTGGGGGGCGAGTGATTTCAGCTTTGCAACCATACTTCCCCTGGAACCCAAACACTTTGGTTTCCCGGAAGCTGCCCGCTGAGTCATTTGAGGAACTCAGGTGGATTGCTGGTTGCATCGTTTATGGTTAGAACTAGGGCGGTATCTGATCGCCTTCGACCCTCTAACTTTCGTTCTTGATTAATGAAAACATTCTTGGCAAATGCTTTTACAGTAGTTCGTCTTGCGACGGTCCAAGAATTTCACCTCTAGCGTCTCAATACGAATGTCTGTCCATCTTAATCATTTCCTCGTTTTCCGAAAACCAACAAAATAGCGACGATATCTTATTCCATTATTCCATGCACAATTATTTAGGCGGTACGCCTGCTTTGAGCACTCTAATTTTTTCAAAGTAAACGTGCCGGACACCCAAGGTAAACGTCCAACACGACCAAACATCTGGTAGCTACAGTAACCACCGGGCAGTGGACCGCAGGCTCATATTGTGTTCTCGACATAATCCAAAGGATTGTCCTCTGCTCCACCTTTGTAGGTACTACAGAGTTTTTAGAAATACGAATTAATTATAGCCCTTTAGTGCACTTTTCGGTGAGGTCTCCCCATCTCCGAGCGACCCACGGGAGATGCGAACATCCCCCTTGCAGAGCGGTTACTGCGTTAGCCGTGTTATAACGATCCGCCACGGAAATCTCTTGCCCGTAAAGGAACATAGGCGATTACAGGCTGAGTCCCGTCTCCGAGGGGACGAGACGGCTACGGTTCATTCCCAGCAAAACGGTCTGGGAATGAAGGCTATCTCCCCTTCCCCAAGAGGAAGCCTGGCAGGCCACCGACGGCTCGGATCAAGCCATCAGTTGGTCTATCGTATCCATCAATTCCCTTAGTTTCATCTGATTTTCCTTACTTGTTACCAAGCTCTGCAGCACTTCACTTGCAGTCAACGACCAGTCAACACTGGTGTCCCGCCGAAAGGCTTCTGTCAGGGGACAGTGAAGCACATAGTACAACGCGTCACCAGGCTGCACGCCACAGGAGCAGTAACCACTAGCCCTCCGCTTGACGACGGAGAGATAATGGGGAAAATTCCCGTGGCCGGTCAACATCAGAGTCAAACAACGGTCAGTCCTGACCGGAGTCCTGCCTACCTCAGGCAAAAAGGCGTGGGTGGTCTTCGCCACGGTGCTAGCGGACCAGCTCTCCTGCCAGTTTGTCATTGATAACTGCAGTAGAGTACCTTTGATGTAGCTGGCGGAAGGTGGGAGTCGTGGTCACGACTGGCCCCGGGCTGATGACTTGGCCAGGGAATCCGCACGCTCGTTCCCGTAGATGCCTGTGTGGCCACGTACCCAAAGGAGAGCGATAGCTCGGCAATGCCGCATCGCCAGTACCATACGCCCTCGATGCTACCCGTCTCAAGGCCTTAAGCGACGACTGGCTGTCGGAATAAACCGTGATCGGCTCTGAACCAGGGCGGTCCAGTAGCCACTGGGTCGCTCGGGAGAGCGCCAGCAACTCTGCCTGAAACACGGATGCCTCCACGTTTAATCTGTCACCCGCAGAGTGCACCAGAACTCCGTCGGAGTACACACAATAGGCACTTCCCACATAAATGCCATGTTTGGAACCGTTCGTAAATACTTCCATTCCAGACATGGTTGGATAACCAGGCTCCCATTCCAGGCCGACCCAGAGGGACGGATGTAATCTCCAAACGTCTTCCTCCTTGTCTTCCAGTGCAATGGCTGGGAACCTCTTCGAACAGTGCGAGGTGTCCTCCGGTACCGCTGACATGCGGAAGAAGGAAGCCTCTTATCCCACCACCATCGGCAGCGGCTCCAGACCGACCAGAACCAGCACAGACTGGGTTGCCACGGTCCTATTTGCCCTTGTGATCCGTAAGGCTACGGGTCTCTGAACTCTGAGCAACAGCTCGTCCATCTTGGCATGGGAAACATCGTTCCACCACGTCCAACAGCCGTAACACGCCCATCTCTCGAGTGCCCTCTTGTAGATGGCGTGTATGGCTGAACCACGAAAACCATAATCCAGCCTTGCTATCCTCGACAATCTCGCTGCCGCCAGATTCATCCTGGCTTGGATGCTCCGGATATGAGGAAGCTTGATCAATCGTCACACCCAGATACTTAACACTGCATTGCTCGCGCCATTAATTCTACAAGAGTACTCGCACTGTATCTGTGAGATACTTTTTCCAAAAATAGTTTATAAATACAAAAAAATCATCACTTGTCAATCGAATTGAAATGAATAGTGTTCTGTACATTAATAACATGTTATTTTTGTCAATCGAATTGAAATGAATAGTGTTCTGTACATTAATAACATTTTATAATAAATTTTGAATTAAATAACATCTCAAAATAAATTACAAAAGTATTAATATTTTCGAAAAGAATGAATTGATGAAAAGATGATTTATGCATATTTAAATTTGATAACTTTTAAATATTTCTGTATACAGTATACAGTGGAGCTTCGCAATTCGACTAATCCGTCGCCGAAGTAATGTCGAATTGAGAAACTGTCGAATTGCAGGCAATATTCCCATATAGGACTATGTAAAATAGATTAATTCGTTAAAGATCTCCATCCTACTCCCCTAACGAGTGAGGTGAGAGCAGGGACGTAACTACGGGTGGGGCCGGGTGGGCCATGGCCCATGCATTGAAAGTTCTGGCCCATGTACTGACACCCTGAATATATAAACCGAAACGTAAAATTGAAACCGAAAGAGTGGTCAACTCCATATAACCCAAGACGCCTTGAGTTTTGTAAAAACTCAACTGTAAAAACTAACCAATAACCAACTGTAGTTTAAACTGTAAAAACTAACCAATTCAATTGGGGAAAGTTTAACTATAAATGACGCTTTAGGTTGGAGGGGAGGCGGAAGAATTTTATAACTGTCGAACAAACCATAAACAATGCCTGAGAAAAGAAACAATGACTAAATTACAAGCAGCTGCAAATCCAGGTATGGAGATCTGAGGAAAAACAATATTGTAAATTATCCTGTCAATAAGGTCCACCTGCCAATCCCAGTGGAAGAGAGAAAGTGCAACTTAATGTTTTTTATCAGCATCAAAATAGCGAATAATGCGATAAATCAAGATAAAAATTTAAATCTAATTATTAATTTGAAAGTTTGTATGTACATTATACTGAGCGAATTGATCAATTCGACCAAATAAGGTCAGAAATGAGTTCAAACCTCTTTCTGATGATGAGATTGGGTGGACCAAAAACAAAAATATAAAGGGACAGTCGAACACACACACTCGCCCTCTCTCACTCTCCGAGACTCTTCATTACTATCGCTTCATTTTTGATCCATCCAGAATTATTTTAAAGGAAAGAAACCAGAAAGAGAAGAAACTCTCTTAAGGTATATTTTACGGTCAGATATAAGATAATAAATAATTATTTTACTCATTATTTCTTTTCAATAAAAGATATTTTCTTCAGTGAAAAAAAATTGTTTATCATATTGCAACAGCCAATAGTTTTTGAATAATATTTATTATACAAGATTAATTATAATTTTCGATTAACAATGAATTTTCTTAAAGTAATAATACTGTTTTTAGATATTAATTTATTAATATTAGAATTCAAAACGTGTTTTGGCAATTAAATTTTGTTTTCTAGTTTGTAAGAATTTTAAATTTTGGAGAAAATCTCTTTGCAGCTTAATATGTTCTTCGCTCTAGAAAATTTTATCTTTATAAGAATAATATATTTTGTGGAGGGAGGGGACGGCATATTTGGCATCTGCCCCGGGCGGCAGAAACCTACGGTACGCCACTGCTTTTCTGTCACTTTGAGAGTTTGAGTGGCTTCGTATCTGGAGCTCTGCAGGTGGACAGCTTGCTCGAGCTGCTTCTGGCGTTCGTGCGCAGCTTGATCGTGCAAGTTATCGGTTGCTTCTGTTGCTACAGCGCGGTGGACATCTCTTACTCCATTTTGGGGCTTTGTTGTGTTTGCACGTATCTCTCGATCACAGAACTCTTGTAATTTTTTTATCGATGATCTGCTGCTTTGAATTCGTTTGTTTGTGACAGTGTATAAGTCGGCATGAATTATTCTGCAATCTCGGCGTGATTGCGTCGGGGCGACTTGTGCTTATTTATATCTATAACTTGTACTCTAATTATTAATCTTCAGTAAAGTTCTGTCATCTTATTTATTAGTCATTTTGGTTGCATAGGTTTGTTGATTTAAGTTTGTTAAGCAATCTAATTATTGAATAAACAAAAAGCATCGTCTTATAATTTGCAACTTAATAAACTGTGATAATCTAGCATGCTTGTCTTATTATAAACTTGCATTATTTAATTGGTCGTTGTACATCACTTCGCAAGCACACCATTGTGTGCAGCACGTGGGCATTCAGCTTGCAGGTTTATATTTTTATTATCATGGAACTCAAAGCGTTTTGAATTAGTGGATTAAATACTTGTGGTTTTATATTGTAATTTTTACGGAACTCAAGGCGTCTTGGGCTTGGAGCTTAAAATCTACATCGGTGTGGCCCACCCTTGGCCCATCCAAAAAAAAAAGCTGGTTACGTCCCTAGGTGAGAGAGGTACACTATATTATTTACTTTATTATATATTTACTATTGTATAACACATTAAATTACAAAATACATTATTTTATATACAACACATAATTTATTAGCCCTCGGATGTTGGAATGAAGTCTTCCAACCAACATCGTAGCACCCATAATCTTCTCTCTTGTGTTGCAAAACGTTGCCACAATTGTCCTAGGAACTCCATACTCGAGTTATATTTTAATTGTTCCACCTTTCTGCACATCATCTACAATTTTTTCTTCGTCTTTTTGCTCAATCGAGTGTTCTTCTTTTCGAAATTATTCCTCTGGTCATTTCTCTTTATACCCATCCTTACATTTCACTCAAAAAAATAATAATAATTACCAACTTTTTACTTTCTGAAAAATGTAGAATTGAAAGTTAACACAGACAGCATGGGCAAACACCAAAGTAGCCCAAAAAGAACTGAAATAGTAAATGACATCGCACAATTCATGCACGCGCATGCGCCAACCTGTGAAACTTAAATGTCGAATTGCGAGGCACCACTGTATAGACAAATAGTTTTTATAGGAGGGATGAGCAAGCAATTTGGGTGCGTTCCAAACCTCAACTAAAGCTCTGGATATAGAAAGTACCGCAAACTAGCGTCGTCTGCTTACTCGCTGCCATTTTTGTCCTTTCTGGATTTCAATAGCAATTGAATCTACACGTGATTGCTTTACTTTTTGTTTGGAAAAATAAAATGAAATGGAAATCAATGGGATAATTCAAATTGTCCAAATGCTTTGATTTAATCATATTCACATTTTTTTTAATCGAAGAATCAGATGGATGATCGAGATGGTAGCATGCTATGCTTCCATATTGAAGGATCTAGATTCAATTCTTCGGGGCAACAACGTCAACATTTTTTTAAAAAGAATTCCGGACCAGTCCTTTAAAGCCATCTCTGTGTGACGTTAGCCACATTTAGGGATATGGGCAGTCTATGGTGGGCACTAGAAAGCCCATCGCTTGGTATTCCTGAGTGAAATAATCGGCCGAATGGGTCGGCCGGATTGGCTGCGTGGAAACGCTTCGGCTTTCCACTCTGGAGGACCCGGGATCAACTTAATAAGCACTTATTAATCAAATATTAAATTATTAATTAAAATACAATTTTGTTAATAAATTTATAAATAAGAATAAAATTTTTATGAAATTTCATATAGGTTGGAAAATTAATACAACAAGCAGCAGGACTTAACAACATCAAACGTGTCAGTTTAGAATTAGGAGGAAAGAGTCCCTTAGTTGTTTTTGCAGATGCAGATGGTATTCAAATATTAATAGGCTATGTTTTCATTTCTTTTTTAGAATAAATCATTGTTTAATCATAAACTATTGTTTTGTTGATGTTAATTTAATATTATACTTAACACTTAAAATGAAACAAATTTCATTGTTATGAATAGAACTCTTGTTTTTAATATTATGTCTATGAGAAATAAATTACCACTTTATGAGTTCTTATTTTATGAGTGCAATCCAGCAACAAATTAATTTATAAAGACAGGAACTATTTGTATGTCATATATGAAAAGATAAATTCAAGAGATAATCTAATGAACAAATAACCAATGTGTGAATAAATATAATATAAGCAAAACAAGTTTAAACACCTTAACTTTCTTAAAAGGTTTATTCAAAAGTGCTTCTCAGAAAAAAATCCATCATCAGTAAGCCATTATACAATAATCAAATACAGGAACAGAAGAGACATAAATTTAAAAATTCAATTAACAAATATGTAAAGCTTATAAATATTAAAGATATGACTTTTACATGTAATAACAAAACAATAATTTAAATGATATGTACATATCTAAAATGCTATACTAATATGTAATTCTGTCTTAATTAAAACTTTTCAGGCAGTAAACAATGATCTAATGTGCTTTATATTAATCACTAATTCTGTTAAATTATACTCATAAATGTTCCATTTCTCTTTGACATAGTTTTTTTTTTTATCCTTATGATTGATGATTTGAATATCATCCCAAAAAATAGTAATATCATCATATGCTGTTTTACTAAGGGAGATAAAAGTTTTAGCAAGATGGCTATCCCTTTTATGCTCTTTGATTCTATCATTCAACATCTACCAGTTATTCTTACATAAAACAAGGATGTATCAGTACCATTGTTCTTTAAAGGAATTTTCTAATCCTGTTTCTTTGCATTGTTGACCTTGATTGCTTATCATTCCATATCACCATATATATATGTTTATTTCTAATAACCAGTATTTTAATATTAAACTCTTTTTCTGTAGTTCATTTAACCTTCTTAAGCATATCATGAGGAGGACAGCTTGTATTAATGCTCCCAATATGTGGTTCAACAGGACTATGTTGGTTAGAAACAACATAAAATTTAACCTTTATCTGGTGAATAATTTTCAGTATTTTTTTTTAGTTGAATATCTTATCTATTAAAAGTGTTAACAATAAAAAGAAATTCATCTTGTAAATATGTGAAATGGGCATCCATCTTACTAAAACTTTTACCTCCTTTAGTAAAGCAGCATATGATGATGATATTGCTATTTTTTGGGATGATATTCAAATCATCAATCATAAGGATAAAAAAGACTATGTTAAAGAGAAATAAAACATTTATGAGTATAATTTAACAGAAGTGATTAATATAAAGGACATTAGATCATTGCTTATTGTCTGAGAAGTTTTAATTAAGATAAAATTATATATTAATGTAGCATTTTAGTTATGTACAAGGATAGTCTGAAGAGTTCTTGGCCTCGACCATAGATGGCAGCACTAGTAGCAAGACTTTATTTCCATAAGTTGATACATTTGTGATAAGCTTCCATTTAAAATTGCAAGTCATTGTATCAAGTAGTTTTTTGTATATAGCTATCTGAAGCAAGTGTGTTGTCAATAACTTTTCAACAATTAAGAAATGGGCTGCAGAGTATAAGCATGGTTGTACCAGTCTTGAAGATGATCCATGTGAAGTATCCTAAAAGTGCAACAATACCAGAAATCATCGAAAAACTGCATGATATGGTATTGGATGACCTGCAGATCTAGGTGCATGAAATTGCTGAGACTATAGGCATTTCAAAAGTATGTATAGGATATATTTTGCATAAAGAATTGCATATGAAAAAGCTTCGTGCAAGATGGGTGTTTGCTCAGAAGATCAAAAACACATTCATATGAAAATCTCTGAACAGTGCTTAGAGCATTTTAATAAGAATAAAATTGATTTTATGCATCAATTTATTACTATGGATGAGACTTGGATTCACCATTACATGTCAGAATCCAAACAGCAATCAAAACAGTGGACAGAAGCCAGTTGTTCATCACCAAAGAAGACAAAGTTGGTTCCATTAGCAAGAAAGATCATGGCATCAATCTTTTGGGATGCTAAAGGCATTTTTATATATTGATTATCTTGAAAACGGTAAAACAATAACTGGGGAATATTATTCCAACCTTTTAATCATACTAGATGAAAAAATTTGTGAGAAAAGACCTGATTTGCAGAAGAAAAATATCTTTCATCAGGATAATGTGCCTGCCCACAAAAGTGTTTTGGCAATGGGAAAATTAGGGATCTGCACTATGAATTGTTGGAACATTCACCTTATAGATTTAAAACTACTGCTCTGTACGATTTTTAATATAAATATCCTACAAAATCAGCATAAATGAGCAGACCTATTAACTTATAAACTTTATTTACTAAAAACGTTTTCGGCTCATGGGGAGGGTTAATATGAGCCGAAAACATTTCTAGTTAATAAAGTTTATAAGTTAATAGGTCTACTCATTTGTGCTGATTTTGTAGGATATTTATATTCACCTTATTTCCTAGATTTGGCTCTCTCTGACTATTATCTCTTTCCAAAACTAAGATTATTTCTTACTGGTCAGCATTTTTCTTCAAATCAAGAGGCAATTGCAACTGTAGAGGGGTATTCGGCAGATCTTACAGAAACCCACTACAGGGATGGGATAATAGCATTGGAGTATCACTGGAATAAATGTAGTCTTAAAGGAGATTATGTTGGAAAAAATTTTTGAAATTATAAATTCGTGTTTTCATTGTTAGACCGAGAACTTTTCAGACCACCCTTGTACATGTCATTTAAATTAATAT
The DNA here is from genome assembly GCA_000484575.1 of Olivierus martensii. Classification (NCBI taxonomy): domain Eukaryota; kingdom Metazoa; phylum Arthropoda; class Arachnida; order Scorpiones; family Buthidae; genus Olivierus; species Olivierus martensii. Next base: position 34,108 of record AYEL01058180.1, read on the forward strand.
TTTGTTTTATGTAAAAATAATATCTTTAGTATTTATAAGCTTTACATATTTGTTAATTGAATTTTTAAATTTATGTTTCTTCTCTTCGTGTATTTGATTATTGTATGATGGCTTATCAATGATGGATTTTTATCTGAAAAGTGCTTTTGATTAAACCTTTTAAGTAAAGATAGATTATTTAGGCTTGTTTTGTTTATACATAATTTGATGTGTCAAACATAATATTGTTTAATCATTAAATGATGATGATATTTTTGATAAACATTGAACAATAATAAATAACCTAGTGCAATGTTTCCAAACTGTGAGGTGCACCACACTAGGGGGCACGAGTCTATTCCAAGGGGGTGTGGAAGAATTAACAAAAACATCATTTTTTGAGAAAAACAAATAAAAAATAAATTCAAAATGATGTAAAAAAAAAAATTAATTAGCAAAAGGGTTATAAATATAGCACAAATATTCATGTACCCAGAAACTTTTTGCTGAAGCTGTTTTAAAGGCAAAATAATGATCTTGTTTAGTGATTGAAAAAGAATTGTGAGTAGCGATATCTTCCATGGCACCCGGTTTGAGAGAATTTGTCCCGAAAAACAAGCCCACCCATTGCATTAAATATTATGTTGCATTAAACATATATTCTATTTTTCGTTTTTTTTTGTAAGATTTATTTAATTGTATTAAAAATTATTACACTATAATAAATATATATATTTTTATGTATAAGAACATATTTATACAGAATATGGTATATTGTTTTGTAGTATTAAACTGTAAATAGAAAGTATTTATAAAATTAGACTGTTATGAGAATAAGGGGCATACCAAATTTTTATGAAAAAAGGGTGCACAGACACAGAAAGTTTGGAAACCACTGATCTAGTGTAATAAATTTTTACAGGTTAATCCAGAAAATAATCTGATTACATCTTGATTGACATATTACATTTTTTAATTTAATGAGAGATTATTTTCAAGGGACATGCATTCAAATTTTTTAAGAATTCTCAGATTATTCATTATATTCAAAATTATATTTTTTAAATGAAATGATATAATAAAAGTATAAATACTGGATTTAATTTTATATAAGTTTAGTACAGGTATAATATTTCATCCAAAATCTAATTGTTTTGAGAACTAAATTTAAATCCATATCCTTGTGAAGATAGCATTCTTTAGATAATATTAAAATTTTTAAATGATATTCTATTAAAAAATTAAATTTTATTTCTATATACATATAGTAAAGATATCTAATTTTTAATTTTTTATCATCAAATTTTAGTTAATGAAGCAGTAAAAATTGCTCATGAAGCTGTTTTTGCTAATATGGGACAATGTTGCTGTGCTGGAACTCGAACTTTTGTTCATGAAGATATATATGATGAATTTGTTAAGAAAAGTACAGAATTAGCCTTAAATCGAATTGTTGGAAATCCTTTTGATGAAAAAACACAGCAAGGACCACAAGTAAAAAAAATTTATTAATTCAATAGTTAAAAATTTCATGTATTCATGAAGTCATAATATTTAAACAAAATTTAAAAAATGAAAATCATGAATAAATTTTTTTAATACTTGATCTATGTTAAAAAATAGCACATTCAAATTTTTTGGAAAGATATAATTGAAATAATGAATACTAAATATGAAAAAACCACTTGCTTTAACTCACAATCAAAGTTCATATAGCACTGACAGCAAGTATTAATGGAACTTTAATGTGGTAAAACGTTTTTGGACCCAACACCGACCCCTCGTCAGTACATGTTATCTCTGTAAAAAACATGTACTGACGAGGGGCCGGTGTTGAGTCCAAAAACGTTTTACCACATTAAAGTTCCATTAATACTTGCTGTCAGTGCTATATAAACTTTGATCATGAAATAATGAATCAATGAAATAATACAATTATAAAATTTTTAAGAATATTGTGTGGATTTTACCAAGTGAAAATTAATTTTACATTTATTTAACACTTTCATGACAGGTGGATTCACAATATGCATCTGAATACCAATTTCATTAGATCTTAATTGCAACAGGGACACTTTGTTTGAATTCAAAAAATATATATTAAATTTAATAATTAATAATTAATCAAATTTTTGGTATAAATAATTTTTCTTTCTGTCATTGTTTTTGTTAATAATTCTCTGCATTTGTAGTATATATCCATATTTTGTAATCAGGTTCTTATTATTTTTTAGAGAATTCTTTATGTATTCAAAAATCTTCATTCTGCTGAATTACTGACAAAATAAATCCAATAGTATTTATGTTTTCAATTCTGTTTATTAAAAATTCATTATTTATTCATTTTCTTATGGTAATTATTTTAGCCACTTAATGTCTACAGTATCATGTACGATACAAACCCTTTAATTCCTTTTTATTATTAATGTATTTATTTTTTCTACCAATTGACTGTCATGTCATATGTAATACATACTAAACAAATGGAATACCTGATAATAGTGCCCTCTATAGTTTATTTTGTAAATTATCAGAAATTGCTGACTTTTTTTCTTTTGAAGTATTGCCTAATGTAACTTATTTGATACAAACCCAAAAAATAAAAAATATCTTACATAATCAAATAAAAATTATCTGGTATGATTTCTACAAAAAATAAGAGTAAAAAAAATACCTTTTTCAATTTTTTTTAAACTTAATATCAAAATTCAGGCATTAAGTGGTTAATAAAACTAATATGCAAAATAATTTACTTATTTAAATCATTACATTGATTAAATTTAGCATTTTCCAATAGAACAACAAAATATCATCATTTTTCAAATTTAAAAGGTGTGTGAAAAAGTTCTTGCTGTTTTCCAATAGATGGCTCTGGGTGTAAATGGTGACACAATCTATCATGACAGAAGCATCATTCTCAAAGCCTAACAATCTGTCAATAAGACTGCATCAAAAAATTAGTGATTTTTTTTCACTGTCATTTGCTGTTCGCACATAAAAATGTCGAATTTTGAACTGAATAAGCGCCATTTGCGGGAAGCATTACTTTTTTGCTTTCATTTAAAGAAAATTGCAGCTCAAGCACATGATATGCTTGTGGATGCTTATGGTACATATGCTCCTAGTGAAACAATGTGCCATGATTGGTTTCGCCATTTTAAAGACTGTGATTTCGAAGTTGAAGACCACAAATGCAGTAGTAGGCCAAAATTGTTCGAAGACGATGAGTTAGAGGCTTTGATCGACCAAGACCCAAGCCAAACCCAAGAAAAGCTCGCCAATTCATTGGGAGTGGATCGCACAACAATTGCCAAGCGTTTGCACTCCATGGGTATGACTCAAAAAGAGAGACATTGGGTGCCACACCAGCTGAAGTTGCGTGATGTCGAACAGTAATTCATGACATGCGAAATTTTGCTCCAACGTCAAAACAGAAAAGGTTTTTTGCACCATGTTGTTACTGGGGATAAAAAGTGGATCCACTTTAGTAATCCAAAACGCAAAAAAGTGTATGCCCCGCGTGGAGAGTTCCCATCGACCTCAACAGGCATGCCAAGGTGGAACATCTACGGTGGCAAAGTGATACTGTGTGTCTGGTGGGACAAGAAGGGTATTTTGTACTAAGAGCTTCTACAACCAGGGCACACAATTAATGCTCAATTGTACGGACAACAATTGTTGCGTTTAAGCCAAACAGTCAAGGAAAAACGGCCAGAATACGCCAAACAACATGATAAAGTGATTTTCCAGCCACGATAATGCACTGCTGCATGTGGCTAAGTTGGTCAAGGACATACTGCAGGCGCTTGGTTGGGATGTTTTACCTCGCCCACCATATAGCCCAGATATCGCTCCATCGGATTACCACCTCTTCCGATCAATGGCAAATGGCCTGGCCGACCAGCACTTCTCGAATGACACTGAATTTCGAAAATGGGTCGACGAATAGATAGCCTCAAAAGATGAGGAGTTTTTTCGCAACAGCATTCAACAGTTACCTGAAAGATGGGCAAAAGTATTGACCAGCGACAGACAATACTTTCATTGATGTATTTATTTTCATTCTTTTTTAAATAAAGATTCTTTTTTTGAAAAAAAACAGCGAGAACTTTTTCATACACCTTATATATACAGATAAAAATATAATAGGTATTATTCATCTGAAATAATGTATAATCATTGTTTTATAAAGTTAAATAATGTTATATAGTTGCAAAATCTTTGGAAAAATGCAGTGAATACATTAATATATACTGATAATATGACTCTCCATAAGTGTCAGATTTGATATCGAATCCTCTAGTGACTAATGTAAACTTCTTACTTTAGTTAATAAAAACACAACTCAAAAGCCAAATAGTAAGAAAAACCGTTTAATCAAAAACGTTTTCGGCTATCCATGTAGCCTGCCTCAGTTATAATACACAGATCAGAGAAGTTTCTCTCCCTCATCATACCAAGTCAGGAACCAATCAGTGACCGGTTCCTAACATCAACAAACTCCAGTTGGACAGTCACCAATCAAATACATTAATACGAAAACACGACAAAACGTTTACAACTAACATTACGATAAAACATCTTTACAACATATAAAACATTTTACATATAAACCATATATAGTACATATATTGATAAAACATTTTAAAATAACGTTATACCAATTACAATAATCTTTAAACTTCAATATATAGGTATATAACGAACATGAAAATAAACTAAAAATAAAATAGTAACTGTAATATCCGCCATAGGAAACCTAGAACATAAGAAAGGGGTACCCAAAACAAATCCACGGTAAAACGACATATGGTCCGCCCCCAAGCCGCTGGTAAGACTTTTAACTAAAACAAACCTCAAAGGTCACCATCGCTACAAATCTGTCCTACAGAATCATATTCCAAGTTGGGTACAACAATCAACATCCTCTCCTACGTTGAACAGATGGTTGAATTCTACCCCTTACCCACACAAACAGCCTTTAACTAAAACAAACACCATAGGTCACTGTCGCTATAAAACTGTCCTTACCGAACCATATTCTAAGCCGGGTATAGCAATCAACATTCTTTCCATCTATACCACACCGCCTCTCGAAGTAATAAAATCACAATAATTATACAACAAACATATATCATCAAGCTTCAAAACTTAAAAACAAATTAATATTAATACATTAAAGTCAAAAATAATAATA
>AYEL01058181.1:0-26991 GCA_000484575.1 Olivierus martensii
CCTATCAGACAACGACCATTTGACTTTCTTATAAACTCCTAAAAGGTAGTTAAGCCTGTACCCACTTAGTAAACCTTGCTGGAGAATCGTCCCTATCTCTACGTACCTACTCTCTTGGTGAGAACAATGGCTGAAGGCTCTCCTAAATAGGGACCTGAACGCCGCTGCTTTATACTCCCATGGGTCTGGGGAACAAGCAGGGATAAAGATCGGAGAGTAGGTCGGTTTGCGGTAAACCTTCGTACAATATTCTCCATTATAGATCGAAATAAATAAATCAAGGAAGTGGACATTAGCAGCATCTGACTGCTCAAGTTCTAGCTCCAGCCCTAGACTAGGGTCGGTGAGATAAGATAGCAGCCCAATGTTATCACCTGGGCCATCCCAAACGACAAGAATATCGTCTACATACCTCCTGTATAAATTCAGGCAAGACCCAAAGCGCGGGAGGATCACCTTCTCCTTCCTCCGAACAACAAGTTCCGCTAACACCTCAGCCATCGGACTTCCAATGGGAACACCAACAGTCTGCCTGTAGACTCTCCCATTAAACCTAAAGAAGGATCCGTGGACAATAAGATCACATATCTCACGCAGACAGTCTGAGAGGCCAGCATCCCCTTTCGTGTGTTCTAGGAGGAGGCGATAGAGCTCTATTGCTGCAGGTTCGGGCTTTAACGATGGGAAAAGCGATTTAAAGTCAAACACAGCCATAGTCTGTTCCAGAGAGGGCCTCATTTTAAGCAGGTTACCAACTAATTCCCCAGAGGAGCTTAGCCCATAGGAATAACCCTTCATCCGGTCCCTACACCAGGCAGCAAGTTTTTTCTCTAAGGGGTAGGTGGGAGCAAAAAATCTCTCCACAATCGGTCTGGCAGTAATAGGCTGTTTATGAAGTTTTATATAGGCAAAAAGCCTGGGACATGTAGGGTTCATAATGCACCTAAATTTTAGGAAGTTCGGAAGATCTTTCCTTCTGCTGAGTCTAAAAACATGCCGTTGTTGTTCTTCCGTTGGATCCCCTGGCAATTCTTCAGCTTTCATTTCCTCTAAACACTGTTCTATGTATTTTACATAGCTGGCTCTCTTCAAGAAAACTAATTTCTTACTTTGTCATCCCTTGTGCAGGTAATAGCTTCATCACTAAGACATCTCCTAGTAAGTGAGCAAGCTATTTCCAACTTCCGGTGACTAATCTTCTTACCATTACCTCTGTTACTATTACTGCTCTTAATAGCCAATGCACATTTTCATCTAACTTCTTCTTTTTGTGTTTCATCCATCCAGCTAATAAGTCTCTCAAGTTGTCTCACCTGCCGGTCCCATGGCTTGGTAACACCAACATGGAACTGCAGCCCGTAGTTTAAGGCAGTAACCACAAATCCTGGGAGCTGGATGTCGTCTAAGACTTCATAGTTACGTACTTCTGCTTGACGACTTCTTTGTTCAGAGGAAATTTGGTTCACAAAAATCCATTGTAACTTCTTAACATACTTGAATTTCATTCGGCAGTGAATTTTGAACTCAAGCAAAAACAAGTCCTTAATAATTTCCACCGCTTTTTCCATACATTCCTCTTGAAGAGTCTCCATTTGGGGGAGGACTACTGAGCGTAACCTGTAAAAATTCCTCTTAGTCTTTGAGTAGGCAGTCTTAAGGCACCTAGCCTTAGTGAGACTTTCAAGTCTCTTGTCTCGTCCTGGCAATTTCAGGGGATCCAACGGAAGAACAACAACTGCGGATTTTTAGACTCAGCAGAAGGAAAGATCTTCCGGACTTCCTAAAATTTAGGTGCATTATGAACCCTACATGTTCCAGGCTTTTTGCCTATATAAAATTTCATAAACAGCCTATTACTGCCAGACCGATTGTGGAGAGATTTTTTGCTCCCACCTACCCCGTAGAGAAAAAACTTGCTGCCTGGTGTAGGGACCGGATGAAGGGTTATTCCTATGGGCTAAGCTCCTCTGGGGAATTACAGGAATACCTCGATTATCGTGGTTTCTATTATTGCGATTTTCGATTTATCGCGGTTTATAATTTGATACCAAAATTCAAATTATTGCGGTGAAATTGGAATTATCGCGGCCGCGAGATGTAGCCCATTACATATGCCCAAATTCCGAATTATCGCGGTTTTGAGATGTAGCCCATTACATATGTAACCAGAATTATATTTACTCGAATTATTGCGGCCGCGAGATGTAGCCCATTACATATGCAACCAGAATTACATTTAGTTCGCGCGAGATGTAGCCCACTACATATGCAACTAGAATTACATTTAGTTCGAATCGCCACTCTCCAAGGCTACATATGCAACCAGAATTATATTTAGTTCGAATCGCCACTCTCCAAGTAGCGCTTACAACCAGAATTACATTGAGTTCAAATCGCCACTCACCAAGTAGCGCTTTGTTTTTATCCGATAGTGCCTGCTCACCATTCACCGTAAAACTATCCCCTCTACTTGAGGCACATGTGGATATTTATTTCTCTTATTATTTACCCCTACAGTGAATGCTAAAAGAAACAAGGATGATATCAAGGCTACAGCTATCAAGAAGAAATGTAGAGTGATCAATTTAGAAGATTAGCACGCTCAACACATTTCTTTTTTACCTTATACATAAAATTTAATTAATAGATTTGAAAAATCCTTGGCAGTGATCACCCATTTTACATGCATTATTTATCCCGCTTTCAAAAGATAATCTGCTTGATTTTAGATTATAAAATCATTTAAGAAAATATTCAAATATAGGATATTTATGAAATAAATTTTATTTTTTTAGTATAAATTACATATTAATAGATTTTTTTATTAATTATACATAAATTTTAATTATATAACTAAAATAGTTCATTTCTTTTAATTTTTTTCAAGGAATTTTGTTTGAAGTTCATTGTAAAAGAAGGAAATTATAATCAAATTGTTATGAGCAAAGAATTTGAAACAATAGCTCAGCCTTTAATGGTAGAAATTATACGAAGAAGACAGATGCCTGTTGTGAGACCATTAATGGAACCTCATTTTGATACTCCGGGTTTGTTATTAAGTTATTTCTTATTAATCTGAAAGAATGAGATTAATGTTTAGATAAAATTTAATCAATACATATCTTTTTACTTATCACAGTCAGATATTTTTATATTTAAAAATTAATAATTTTTACTCTAATAAAAATATTGTGATATAAGTTCAATTTATATAAAAATGTGACACAAAAAATTTTAAAATACTTTTGCAATCATGTCTATTTTTAAAGCAAACCATTGTCATAAATTATCTCTGTTACTACTTTCCTTTTATAATATGCAAATGAATTATTTATGACAAAATAGATAATACTTTCCTTCTGTTTAGGGAAATGGTTCCATTTTGCAAATTTTTGAACTTTTTAAAATTTTCTATGTTTGATTCAGCACTTTACATCAAAGAAAAATTTGATAAATATATTTGAATTATTTTAAAGGTCTAAATTATTTAGAAGAAAAAAATAGTTATAATATATTAATAAATTAGAAAAAAAATTACAAGTATTGGACCAATTATCTAGAATGCTCAGACATTGGTTATATTTCAAACATTCATTCACTGTTTTTGAATCTGGAGTCAGGTTAACTCTGCATGATCACTATTTCATTATCCATTGTTAATTTCTTGTTGTCTCATTACATAAGAAAACAGATTATTTTATTAATAATAATTTTTCAGTTTAAGCTCCATATAACAGAATATATATTTCTTAAGTTTGATTTCATTAAAGAGAAGATGAACTTTTCATATGTTCTATCAAGTGATTCAAATGAGTAAATAGACAGATATATCTTATGATAAAAAAAAATAAAAAATTGTTTTAGATTTCTTTTGAAGTAATTAATGAATTTTATTCATTAATTCAAATCATCATGCAATTTTTAGGTTAGGAACTTCTATTAGAATTTTAAAAACAAATTTTTGCAAAATCAATAAAAACTGAAAATGTATTATTGATAAAATCTTCTGCTTCTACTATTTTAAGCAAAACTTTCTTGTGAATTTTCTAAAATGAAAGTCAGAAAATTATCTGCCATCAGTTTTTCTTGACTTGGAATAATTAGAATCAACAAGAAGAAGAATATTTTATGTAGAGAAACATTTTTGACATTATTTATGGCCTCATCAGCCAAATAAAATTCATTCTAAATTGAAATATTTCAAAATTTCTACATATTACAACTATGACAATCTGCAAACATTTATAAGAAATGAGTGGGGGTGTCAATATCAAATTTTGCTTTATTTTTTTTTAACAAAAATATCTCAATTGCTTTTCTTTTAATTTATGATTATGATCTGCTGAAGTCAATAAAAATATTAGACTTACAGTACAGATAGTCCTCAATTTGTGATCATGATATAATCAATAAGTTTTGTGATTGAGAAATGAAATTCACATATTTATAAGTTCATGCAAAATGATCATGTATTATTAACATCCACTTTGTGTCTAACTTTAGTATAGGGCTTTTCTAACTTACAACCTGAGGGTTTGAAGCAAATTCCATTAAAACTCAAGGAATTCTATATTATTATATTTTGGGAATAGTTAATACTATGTTGGTTGCATGTGACTACAGTGCAAATAATGTGGATTAAAATTCCAACAAAACTGCATGATATTTTAACTAAGAAAAATTAAATATTTTTTTGTAGAAATAAGATGAATTCTGAAAATTTTAAGTAATAATAAATTACATTTTTTTTTAGGAACAACATTAGAACAAGACATGGAATTATTTCTGAGAAGTACTGGGAAAGATTTTTGTGATATAATTTTATTATTAGATGGTCATCCTATTCCTGCCCATAAAGCCATTCTTGCTGCTCGTTGCAGTTATTTTGAAGCCATGTTTCGTTCTTTTATGCCAGATAATAATACAGTAACTGTAAGTTTGTCTATAATGAATTTAAAAAAGTATAAAAAAGAATTAAAAAAAGTAATTTTTATAAATATAGATTGCAATTGGAGAAATGATACCATCAATGCAATCATTTAATACTTTATTAAGATATATTTATTATGGTGATGTGACAATGCCACCAGAAGATTCTCTGTATCTTTTTAATTTTAATTTGCTTTATAATTGTATTCTTATATTTTTTTAATTGATAATTTTAATTATTTTAAATCATTTATTTATTGTATTTTTTTAACATAAACATTTTAAAAATGATATTTTAAGTTAATATTTTTGTTATGAAACTTTTTCAGTATAAATCTTTAACAGTGCCTTTTAGATATTTATTTTCAGCACCATATTTTTATGGTTTTTCAAATAATCGTCTTCAAGTAAGTTATTTGCAACTATCACATTTATCTATATTATATACACACACATTTATCTATATTATATAATATATTATTATTTAATGCAAATTAATTTTATCAATTTTTTTTTTTTTTAATATAAATAGGCTTTCTGCAAACAGAATCTTGAGATGAATGTGACATTTGAAAATGTAATACAGGTAAAAAATATCTTACTTTTAAATAATTATCATATTTATATGAATCTTAGGTATCTTTTTAATGTTTTTGCTTTTTTAAAATAGGAAATGCAGTAATGCTTAAAAAATTGCATCACTTACATGTATTAGACTATACAGATAAAAAAGCAATATAACACATCATTTTGCTACAGTAAGCTCTCTCGGATAATGTAATGTGCTGTTAATGTTTTTATTATCCAATAATGGCTGTAAATAGATATGAGATGTATGTAATAGCCAGGCTTATTTTTGAGGTTGGTGTTTTTACAATGGCTAAATTTTCACAACTGATGCTTATAACTAGTATTGCACTTGTTGTTAGTTAATAAGCAGATCTCTCAATTTCCTTGATTATTATTGCTAGTATGCAAATATTACAATTTTATCAAAAATGAAACATTATAATAAAATAAGTTGTGGAAGTATATGCTTGATATACATATTTTATTTACTAATACCATTCACTCTATTGAGGGATAAACAATGACAGCTTTTGAGAAACAATATGAAAAATTAATTGATGCAATTTTGAGCACTGCTATAATCAAACCAATAAAAATTAAATAAATTTTTTGTGTTAAACTGTTAACTGTGTATCAATATAATATAAAAAATTCATCTCAATTATGTTATTAATTTGTTTATAAATGTATCCATAAAATAATGATTATTAATATGAATTTAAAGAAAAGGAAAGTGTTTTTATCAATTGCAATTAATTTACATTTTGAAAAATAAAGTATAAACAGAAAAATATGATAATATGGTATGAAAGAATTTCTTTAATGTAATATTTATGAATTTTTTAATTATTTTTCATTTGTAATTTGACTTAATTTTAATGTAATTAATCACATGGCTTATAACAGCCAAAAACATTTCTGTTTAGATTCATTTTACTTGTATAGATTGCATTCTGTTGTCTGGATAATTTGAAGTTGTGTCTGTAATCTGTTAATAGTTAATATTCTAATTTTACTGTAGTTGGATGTTTTAGTTTTTAATCAGTTTGAAAAGAATTTATAAAAGGATGACTGATATACTTCTCATAAGGTTGTTTATTCTCTTGTTCTGACTTCTATATTCATACTATTTTTAAGTCTTAATAAATTATGATGTCTTATAAGCTTCAACAAAGTCATTTATTTGAGACAAAAACTCAAACATAATTACTTTTACTAATTCAGTATTGCCACAGTTAGGCTTAAAATGTCAATACAGTTGAATATTTTCCCAGAAAAAATATCGATTTCATTCCTGTCTATATATTTTCTACTGATTATTTTTCATTTTAGAATGATGTTGCTTTCAAGTTGGAAAGTAAAATTCAAGTATATATTATGTAAATTCTAATATATCAAAATTGAGTCTACTATTCATATGTCACCATCATAATTCTTCTAAAAATAGCACTTAACAGCAGTTGAAAACAATAATTTAATTTTATTATAATGTTTTTGGTTAATAAACAACCATCTTCAGCACACAGAATAGAATACAAAACTTTAGTTCATTTTCGAACATATATCTCTTAAAAAAATACCAAATTTTAAAATTTTAAATTAAGATTATAAAATTTAAATTATTAAACAAAATTACAAATGTACTTTAAATATAATGCTACATATTGTCCGTCCACGAAAGCTGTGCCTAGCTAAGGTGGATGAGTCCAAAGGTGAAAGGGAGAGTTACAGTCATTTTATTAGATAAAAATTATTGAATTAATATTAAGTTCTGTTAAATATACTATTTCCAACGTCAAAACTAATCATTTAGCATTCGACATTACAATAAACTTCCATTCAACTTCAATTATCTTGCATTTGAAAACATCCATGTGTGAAGCTGTCTTCACTATTTTGTCAATGGACTTGTTCAGTTAGCGCATGCAACTTGTGTCGATTGTTGCGGCTAAGCTGGATGAACAGTACTTATAAATATTTTAATTTAACTAAGAATATAATATTTAATTAGCGATTCATGAATAATTTTTAGTTATAATTATTAAAAATTAATAAAATTAGAATTAAAATGGCCTGTATGGGATAGTCAAGAACTTTAGTTATTGCATTAACGACTTCCAGTTTTTTCAAAGTGTACTGCTATGCTGTAGAAATATCCTTACTTATCTGTTCATTAATGACCGTTTTTATACTGTTCTCTTTGTATTATCACTAATGACTCTAATAATAAGCCTTCTTTAAAATTATTACATGGTTTCACAACTCTTGCATCATCCCATTTAATTAGCATGTTATGTTCGTAGCACCTTTCCGATATCACTGTCCTTAGATTATCATTTCTAATGTCGGCTTTATGTTCTTGTATTCTTTCTTTCAAATTCCTTGTTGTTAGCCCTATATACTCCTCCTGTCGGTTAAGATCTTGATTGTATAAAGGTAAAACATATATTCTGGCTCTTTGATCTGGGATAGGAGTCCTTGTCATTTTGTAAGTGTTGGAAGATAGTAGCATTCCTTCTAAAAGCTAGTTTTATCTCTTGGTTTCTTGTAACTTATTTATGGCAGGTATTTCCCTAACTGTTGACAGTATTTGCAGAAATTTAGATGTTTGTTCATTTTGGTAATAGCCTTGATGTTGGGATGTGCAAGGTTGCTCTACTTGCCTATTCCAATTATTAGTACTCAGTGAAACCTGCCTAAAACGACCACTAATGGTTCCCAAAGAAATGGTCTTTTTAGAGAGGGAAGATAGTTAATAAGCAGATCTCTCAATTTCCTTGATTATTATTGCTAGTATGCAAATATTACAGCTGTTATTTCCTGTTCCACTGGATCAAAAAAATCTGAATTTAAATTCTCAAGTTCGCCGGTGTTAAATGCCACATTTTTTAAAACATTTTTGTATTGTTGTCTCATGCACTTCATCCCATGCTAGTCGTAATCCTCTAGTGAAGGAGAAAGTCAGTTTTGTTTTAAAGTCAATGGTATTACAGAGTAAATTTGATACATCTGATAAAATTATAAAAGAAAATAAGCAAGAAAGCATTGATTTAAACAAATAACAGTAATCATTGATTGATAAAATAGTTTCTTCTGTTTCAAAAAATATCCAGCACTATTAGCAGTTAAGTAACTAATTTATTAAACAATTTTCACAAACGTTTTCGGCAGTTATGCCATCCTCAGGTGAACATTCTATTCGAATACAGTTCAAACTAGAAAGAATACACAGTTGTCATAGTAACCACTTACAAAATCTAAACATTATTTACGTAACTGTTTTTAAGATGATATTTAGAAATGGTAACTAAACACAATTATAAACATTATATTAAACAAAATAAATATATAAACAAACATAAAAAATATTAAATTAACTTATAGTAAGAAACAGTCCACCTAATTTCCTATACAGGAAACTTATGCTATAGTTGTCGTTATGAGTGCCGCACTTTTTTAAATTGCATATTTCCACGGGTGGGGAGTTCCTATGCTGGCTTCTCATTCAACAGGTTTTTATTTCTCTTTCTTTTCAATATCTCTATGGATTCAGTGATGGTTGGTTTGGTTGGTGCCTTAAGGGATTTTATTACCTGTGCTTCTTCCCATCTTATAATCAAGTCCTTGCTGTAGGCTTCTACTGCCAGTGACATGCTAAGCCTTGCCTGGCTGATGTCCCTCTTATGCTCTTTAAGTCTTCTTTCCAAGGTCTTTCTTGTGACACCTATGTAGGCCGCCTTTTCATGGGTTTGTGCGTCCTAGACTGGGATTTTATAGAGCCCTTCTTTTCCTGTTGTTGTAAAGGGTCTTTTTCATTCTTTAAAAGGTTAAATAATGTCAGAGTTCTACGTGCCACTAACTTCTTCCTTTTCTTTGCCACTCTTCTTACTACTTCAAAGTTCTTGATGTAATATGGTACAGGCATATAGTCATTCGTCTGCTCCAGAGCTTTCCTGTCTTTGATGTTGATTAAGTGCGTTCCCTTTTATTTTGTTCCAAATTTGTTGTAGGAAGGTTTTACTAAATCCATGCTGCCTTCCAACTTTTTCCAGATATGCCAATTCTTGTTCTAAGTCCTCCTCACTGCAGTATCTTAGTGCCCTTCTATAATAACTTCTGAAAGCTGCCCTCTTGTAGTTTATCGGATCATTCAACCAGTTGGGAATTAGTATTGGCTGATATGTTGGTTTCCTGTAAATCTTAGTTTTAAGGTGAAGAAAAGGAAGAAGAAGTTAGCAGCACATAGAGGTCCGACATTATTTAATCTTTTAAATAATGTCGGAACAACCATCACTGAGTCCATAGAGATATTGAAAAGAAAGAGAAATAAAAACCTGTTGAGTGAGAAGCCAGCATGGGAACCCCCACCCGTGGAAATACGCAATTGAAAAAAGTGCGGCACTCATAACAACTATAGCATAAGTTTCCTGTATAGGATATTATGTGGACTTTTTCTTACTATAAGTTAATTTAATATTTTATGTTTGTTTTTATATATTTATATTGTTTAATATAATGTTTATAATTGTGTTCAGTTACCATTTCTAAATATAATCTTAAAAACAGTTATGTAAATAATGTTTAGATTTTGTAAGCGGTTACCATGACAATTGCGTATTCCTTCTATTTTGAACTGTGTTCAAATAGAATGTTCACCTGAGGATGACGTAACTGCTGAAAACGTGGTGAAAATTGTTTAATAAATTAGTTACTTAACTGCTAATAGTGCTGGATATTTTTTGAAATAGTATATTAAGTATAAATAGTTTCTTCTGAAAAGCAAAAATTCTTTTTGTAGAAATTAAAAGATATATATTTATGCTCTTTATTAAATTGAAAATTCATAAACCAAGGGATAGCTGCAATTAATTTATGAAAAATATCTGCAATTTCCTTCTTTTGTAGTCTTTCTTATGATTTCATAGCTGTATGTACTAATTTATGTGATATTCTATACTATAAAAACATAAACTTGATTCTATGCTTTCTACATTATAGTTTTGTTTTTATATTAATGTGTGTATTAGGTATTTCTGAATATAAACCATGATGATGATTAAGAATTTTATGTAATAAAATTAAGAATTTCTTGAAAACCTCTTGATATTTTTATGAAAAATTTTACATCTTTCAAAAAAATTGTATAATCCACACTGAATATATCAAAAACTTATTAATATATTTTAAAATTTTAAATATAACAAATAATATACTGTAATAAATATAGTTTTCTATAAGACAAAATATTGAATTAGTTGATTTTATTTACATTCAGTTGCTTCCTGCATTATTTGACCAATTGCTTATTTTTCACCATAATTTATAATTTGGCAAATGGTTTAGAAAAAATGCAATCTGCCAACAAAGACAATCTTACAAACTAGAATTTTCAAATCTTTTATTTCAAATTATATATCATTTATGAATTTGAATATATATTATTATATACAGGTAGGCCTCAATTAGTGCGAATAATGGGTCCTACAAATTTCTCACACTATTCGAAGTATTAACTATATGTAAAATATGGTAATTGGTTCTTGCTTTGTGAGATTCTACGTGAATAACCACAATACTAACTGTTTAAGAAATATTTATTTTCATATTTTATATCATTGTTCATCATTTAAATTAATAACTTATTAGAAATTGCGAATCATACCATTATCAAACCAACCGCCAAATTGAAACCAAAATAGCAAATCGAAAGTGCAGCCAATTCTTGATCCAGAATTGGCTGCACTGCCTGGCAGCCAATTCTGGATCAAGAATTGAGTGGATAGTCCGATTTGCGATTAAGCATTGCAGTTTTATTGAATCAGTAAATTAGTTCCAGATAGTAGCTAAGTTAATGAACCAATGAGAAATTTTTAACAAGTTTTCTATTTGTTATTAGCAGAATATGACAGCAAATGATAACAAAAGAAATTTTTTCACAAGTTTTATTTTAAATAAAGAAATCTTTTCATCCCTTCAAAGCCAAGTGACTGTTCTTAGACTGCTCCTCGTCCAGTTTTTTTTACTAACCAAAAATTACCATTAATTTGTTAATTGACATCATAAATGGGGACGGACCTTTGTTAGTAAAATTTGTCTATGCTTACAACTCACATTAATCAAATATTTGCTCTCACTAAATGAAAAACGGTATCATTTTTATAAGTCGCACTAATCAAATATCGCATTATTCAAACTCAAACTAATCGAGACCTATCTGTACATAAATATTTTTGGTGATAGTGAATAAAATTTAGAAAATTATTTTACTAAAAATTTTTGATAATTTCTTATTTTAAGTAAATTTTTGATTTTCAGCAAAAATTCCAGATTTTTAACTCAATTCTAATACTCAATTAATCCGCATCAAGTATGCATGATATGTATACAGTCTTGTTCCTCACAAAAATATCCATGCTGACAACAATAAATTTTTTTTCAGTACTATCAACAAAACTTTAAAATATTACAAATAAAACGTTTTTCCCATTTCCAGGAAGTTTCAAATATCTATCAGAAAAGTATTAAAGACAATGTAGATTTTATTTCTAATGTTCTCAAATGTAAAGAATTTAGCTCAAAGTACATCCCTTAAAAAAATTTTCTTGTTACAAATCTGATCAATTAAATTGCAATATAGAATTACCTTTAATTTTACATAAAAATAAAGAGTTGCAAATCCAACTATATATTATTTCTTAAACATTATTATCTATACTTAATTATCTGTAATCTTTATCAAAAGAAGTTATATTTTTCTCATAAATATAGTATCACTTATTCAGTTGAACTTTCACATAAGAATTGAAAGCTTTTCTATCACTGTTTAGAAAAGAATACATAATTGCACCAATGTCAAAAAATATAAGAATGTAAAGAAGCTAATATTAAATGCTATAGATATAATGAGAAATTCTTATTCCTTTTAATTCTGTCTATATTATATAGATTTTTGAAAATTTTTTCTTATTAAAATAAGAATTAAATGAAATACAGATATTTTAGATTTGCTATTATATTGTTGAAGGATAGTATTTAAGAGTAAAAAAGTAATTTGAATTTATTAACATTTTCCCAATGGGCATTTGAACCTTATGGGGCATTCCAGTAATGGCGATGATGTTTTATAGGCAATGTTTTTAATTTTTGTTAGTGATATTGAAAAAATTTCTTTTAATTCCAATATTTTTGTGAGAAGCTAAAGATGACTCATATGATTGTCATCTGCTTTTAGATTGCTGAATTGTTAGGATGGATCAATAAAATTTGAAAACTTATCAAAATTGATAATATACAAAAAAAAGTTATTGAAAATTTTTGATCAAAAATTTCCACAAATTTTATTTATTATTATTAGAAATGTTTATTGCAGTAATAATATATATTCATTAATCCGTAATTATTTCATAATTTGAAATAAAAAAATTCTAAAATTCTAGTTGATAGTGAACAGTTCAGCAAAATCCAAGGTCATGTATTATGGCAGGAGATGATCAAGCAGTCAAATAATTCAGGAAACAACTGAATGTTAACAAAATCAACTGATTCAGTATTTTCACTTCTATAAGCTCTGTTTTTATTATCTTATTTTTTTCTGTTATATTTTATTATGCAATAAATTTATTTATAAAAATATGAAATATCTATAATATATAGATTTTTCAAATTTTTTATTTATTAGGGATAAATAGATAAACAATTATCAAAAAATTCACAGGAACTTAAAATGGCTTAATGTTCAAAATCATTTATAATACAAAGATAAAGAAAAGAAAATTTTTCACCAAAAATTTGGATTAACCATAAATTATTAAATTTAGTAGTCTTGATGTTGCAACTTTAGCATAACTACTCTGCTTTTGGATATACAAAATTGACAACATGACATGCCATTTGCATCAAATTATCAAGAAAGTGTTGAATTAGGCAAATTCAACTATATGTACTTGGCAAAAAAAGAAAAAAAAATTAAATATAATAGTGCAGCAGATTTTAAATGCTGCCATTTTCTACTCACTAAATTGCCCCAAAGAAGGCATGAGATGGGAAATGTGAACTTCTCTGATACCTTAATTAGTATCATTCCATCCTAACAAGTGGAGTGAAAATCACCCACTCTCTCATCCTTATGTCATAAGAGGCAACTAAAGATCAATTCTTTTATCCAATAATGATCTTGCCATACTTCTATTTGAAAATTTTTTCTCTTTCCTCTTGCTTACATATACTCTTTTCATTTTCTCTCTCATTTTTTAGAGTTTACAACATGCTTTTATTCTCCTTTTTTTTAATGAAAATCAAATTTTCAGTTCCTTTTTGCTTCTTGTAGTATAAGCATGAGTATGTTTCTAATGTTTAAAGATATTATACAAATAAAATTTATGTATAAATTGTACATTTATATATAAATATTATTAGATAGTGTTGTATGGTATTCACAAAATTATGTACATTATACTTTATTGGTAATAAAAAGGATTTCAAAAGTAATTTTGACTATAGGCAATTTTTGCACTACATATTGATTTTAGAATTTAATCATTGCATAAGATGCAATATTACTGTATATAAATACAGCAATATTGCATCTTATAAATATAATAGATTCCTAACTTAAGCAGTTTGAGATATGTGGCTATGTAAGTCTTTTTATTTTGTGAGGAATTGGAGCTCAGTCTTAATTATAACAAACGAGGGAAAGGGGAGAAGAAGAAAGGAATTTAGAAAGAGGAATAGTGACACTCTGCCAAAACAATTCCGAAGATATACAGCGACATCTTGGCAATATCCATAGATCGATTTCAATCAATCTGTGGACTTTCGTCCCCAGTAATAATAAATCGCAGGGGGGAGTTTACGTGCAGGTGTCAGACAAACAGTCAAGAAACTGATACCTAGCTCGGCGAATGTTCCGAGAAAGGAAACATCTTAGTTCTCTGCCCTGGAAAAAGGTCACAGTTTTTAAGAGCTGTTGCTGCCCTCGATCGGGGCTTGTTCCACAGTTCTTGTTCTCCGACACTCACTGTTCCACGACTTCTGTCTTATAATACTTGGTCTGCAACGATCTTCTTTTGTCTCCGATGCTTGTCTTAGGACACTCTTACGGTGACAACCTTTGTTATTGTCACTGATCCTTTTTGTCCATGAACCTCGTTTGTTCTACCCTTGTGTGAAAAATATCATTTACAAGTCTTACCGTCCTCATAGCAGAGTCAATTCTCCATAACTTTCAACTATCAGTGTGTTCCTGATTTTAAATCTTGTACAATGGACTAAAGTGTGTGTGTGTGTGTGTGTGTGTGTGTGTGTGTGTGTGTGTGTGTGGTTCTTATTAATGTGTAGAGACATAATTGTCATCAATATGTCTTTGGAATAGACTAAAGACTTTGGTATCAAGCATAGAGCGACCTCCGACCTCTCTCGTCAACTTTGCGAATCTCCTAGCTGACCTGTAAAAGTCCTTGTGTTTCAGGTATCTCTTACTCTCATTTAGAAGATCATCAATCACAGTAGTTTGTGATGGAGATCTCTCTCTCTAATAAATGAAGTTATTCTTTGACGAATGTAGTCTGTGTTTCAATCTGCCAAGCACTCGTTACCCATCCTTATTCACGTCTCACATTGCAAATAGGACAACACCTGTCAACACTGTCCTTGGGCCCCACAGTTTGTGTTGAATTTCCATAAAATGCAAATAAAAACTTAATTAAACAACTTTGTTTTGCAAAAATATCACTTATGATGATAAATTTTTTTATCTATGCTTAAAGTATGCTCATAAATTTCATTTAGTCATTCTATGTAATTTTCAATTTACACAGAATTTTTTGAGACAGATTAACTGCATAGGTTGGAGACCTACTGTGCATATATCTATATATATAAAATGCAGTGTTTGTCTGTCTGTTTGTCTACTTCACAATGGCTCCCACACTGTTTGACCTCTCAGAATCAAACTTTGTATGGAGACTTTCCTTGATGCTGAGAGGGCAACATTTTATCAGTAATGAATACATGAATCAAACTGTTTGAACTTTTATCCATATGTAGAGCACAGACTTTTACAAGAGGGGCTTCTTCAACCTTGTTAAGTAGTATAATAAGTATATTAATATCAATGAGGACTATGTTGAAATATAATATAAGAATATCTCTTCCTATCAATAATGTATTTGGTCTCCAGAATAAAATTTCTTATTGATAGCAGACTTATGAAACTTATTTTTGGACTACTCTCATAATAATAATATTTCTAGTTGACATTACTGAATTTAGGTCATGTAAATTCAATAATTGTTTTATCATCATTTTAGACATTGAAATATAATCTCACTGTCATTTTTTAAAATGTCAGCAAACAATATTTATCTTCATTGTCATTTGAACAACAAGAAAGCACTAAATTTTGCATTTTACTTAAAAAATCATTTATGCAGACTTTAGAGATAATAAGTCAAGCCTATGGGTATAGCATCATGAAAATGAACACAAATTTAGCAAAGAATAAAGTGATGTTTTTATTTTTTTTTTTGATCATTAAAGATGTGAATCATTATGAATTTATACCAGCATGAAGGACAGAAACAAAAATATATATCTAGATATTCTTTTATGCCTCAGTAATGCAATTTGGAGAAAAAAAGCAATGTATTTAATTAAAACAATGGAAATTATTCCATGCGTTGTGTTTGCCAATCAAACTATACTTGTTGAATATTTAATAACACACTCATCTTAATTGCCCTTTTGTGTTTTTACTTTCATTCAAGAAATTAAAAAATTTTTTAAACAGTTTTTATCAATGAAGATATCACAAACTTTATGATGATAGTGACTTAATAGTCTTAATAAGAGTGACTTGAATTATTTTTTCAGTAATTGTTAAAAGTTTGGAAAAATGTCTAGAAAGTAAAGGGATTTTATAAAAGAAAATTTATAATAAATATTTAAAAAAAAATAAAAATAACAGTTTGTTTTCTTTTTGATCCTATTGTTAATTATGAACTATATAAATAATTTATATACATAACATTGTAATGGCTAATATTCCAGAAAGAAAATCCTGCATTATATTTCATTAATGTAGATATATGCAATATGAAATTTTTGAATATACAAATTTATTTTCAAATTTTTTTATATAAATTCATAAATCTTGCATAATTTATTCTGTATATTATATTATTAATCTTTATTAAAAAACATTTTTCATTATGTAATTGTTTTAATAGTTTTTTGTAATATGTTTTTTATTTAAAATTTTCAAACTGTTTAATATTTAGGTGGATCAAGAACAGTTTGATAAAATTTTGAATTTAATCGAATCTGGTAAAAAAGAGGGTGCTAAATTAGAATGTGGAGGAAATCGTATTGGACAAAAAGGATTTTTTATACAACCAACCGTTTTCTCTAATGCTCAAGATAGCATGCGTATTGCTCGGGAGGAAATTTTTGGTCCAGTTCAACAAATTTTGAAATTTAAAACTATGGAAGAAGTATTAGAAAGAGCTAATGCTAATCATTACGGTTTGGGATCTGGCATCATAACTAAAAATATTGACAATGCATTAACATTTGCTCAAGGAGTACAAGCAGGATCAGTCTGGTAAATAGAATATTCTAAATTTTTCTAGATATCACTTTTTTTTTTTTTTTCGTAACTTTGTTGTAACTACCCAACATTCATACAGAAAGAAAGAAGTATTAGTCCTCAACAAAACCAAACCCAACGTTTCTGGTATATTTCGCTGCACTAGATATCACTTTATGAATAAATAAATGAATATTTTTTATTTATTTTCAGGGTGAATTGTTATGATGCTACTACTTGCCAAACACCTTTTGGAGGTTTTAAAATGTCTGGTTTTGGAAGAGAATTGTAAGATTAATATATTTGTTTAATTATAAATTACTTAAATAGATATTCCCTGGTTTATTATATATATATGTGACTATCACAAATTTGATTATATGTAAAATATTTTACATAAATTTTTTCAATAACAAACAGCATAAACAAATCTTACAAAAAACAAAAAATAGAATACATGCTTAATACAACATAATATTTAATGTAATGGGTGGACTTGTTTTCACCACAAATTCTCTCAAATCAAGTGTCATTGAAGATATTGCTATTTGCAATTTTTTTTCAATCACTAACTGAGATCAATATTTTGTGTTTAAACAGTTACAGCAGAAAGTTTCTAGATACATGACTATAGGTATTGTATTTATAATCCTTTTACTGATTCATTTTTTTTCACCTAGCCCTGGGAGAATTTTGAATCAAAAACTCCCAGAGCTAGGTGGATTACAATGATTGCACTCAACATTATAGCACAATACCGTTCTCTGCTTGAAAAGGGGAGAATACCACACGAAATGATACTAGTAGTATGATACTTAAGATCAGCAAACAATATACTAAACATAAATAAATCAATTAACACAAACTTAGACTGTTATGAAAATGAGGAGCATTCTAATTTTTTATGAAAAAGGGAGCACAGACACAAAGTTTTTAGAAACCATTGCCATAAACTAATGTAATTAAGGAACAACAGGACAAAGGAACATGAAATCTATTGAATCCAAAACTGCTTAAAGTCCAGAGTTCAAAAAAATAAATAAACAATACTAAAACAGCAGATGCACAATCAAACAAGCTTTTATTACTTGAAAAATGTTTTTAGTTAATACAAACTAAGCATCTTCACTTCATAGCTTTCAAGAATGCAAAGTTTAAATACAAATAATATTTGTTTGAAAGATCAGTGCATGATGCTCATAAACATAAGTACTTGGAGAGATTAAAGGAAATAAAAAATATAAAAACATTTGGCTAATAATACATAATAAGATGATATTAATTAAAACAGTAAGTTGTAAAAACAACATATTTTTAACATTATACAAATTAAAAAAATTGTAATCAAAGCCTATGGCAATTCTTTTAATATGTATAATGTTATATTATGTTGTTTTTTAAATTTACTGTTCTAATTAATGTCATATTATTATATTATTTGCCAAATGCTTATGTATTTTAAATGTTTTTATATTTTTAATTTCCTTTAACCTTTCCAGGTGCTTAGGTTTATGAGCATAATAGACTGATATTTGAATATGTTCTTTCAAACAAATGTTATTTGTATTTAAACTTTGCATTCTTGAAAGTTATGAACTTAAGATGGTTAGTGTGTATTAACTAAAACATTTTTCAATTGATTGTACATCTGCTGTTTTAATATTGTTTAGTTAGCCTATAAAATGTATTTAATCTTATTTCTTGTAATACAGCTTTTTTGTACATCCTTTTACATCGTAACGAATAAACAGTTATCATAAATTAAAATTTAAATCCGAATAATACATCAATTTAGTTAAAATGAAACAGAATAAAGCAGTCAACCATGGTAATAAAATGCATTTCGGCACAGCGCCCTCTTCAGTTATAACCAGTGTTAACTGCAAAAATTTACATAAAAAATTCTTTAAAAAAACCAAACAAGTATTAAACATATTACAAATTAAAAATTTTTAAATTTACCTTTAAATAAAAAATTCTCCCACATATTTAATAAAAAATCCTTAGACAATTGACAATCGTTGCATAATCCTTTTTTCACAAATATTTTGAAATAAACGTAAAATTAAGGAGATGTATATTGTATTGTTTAGTTATCTTTTTGAACTCTGGACTTTAAACAGTTTTGGATTCAATAGGTTTCGTGTATCATCCTCATCTTCATTGTTTATTAATAGTTATATGAATTGTTAACTGTGGAACTGTGTCATTGCAATTTACTAACATTGTTCTACAATCTAGAATAAACAACTATTCTTCTAGTTTAACCATGGCTTTGAAGATTTTGTATTTGTACTCTTGGCTTACAGACCAGATGATTAGTGCACCCATCTATGAGCTAGGCAACTTGACCATCATTGTCAACTCCTGGGTCGAACATTGAGTCGATGAATGAATTGGATTTGAGGAAATGGCTTGCTGCTTCATTACAATGTTTCAAGTTATGTACAAGAATTATATGCATAAATACGTTGAAAAAAATATTATATGAAAAACAAGAATCAGTAAACAATATAATCCTACTGAATCTAATTTACTCCATAACAATAGAAAAAATAAATCAGATCTTGGACAATCAATTTACAAGATCTGTTTATAGGATAAATTTACTTGAGTTAACAAATTCTTCATAGGTAACACTTGACATTAAAACATTGAATATTAGAACATAAATATGATATTTTATATAGCAGAAACAAATCAAAGCATATGAAAAAAATAGATATTTTATGGAAAGGTCCAAATATTATTGATACCCTATTAAAGGCAACATGTTTCTATAAAGACAACTTTAAAGAAACATAGCAGATTTACCAGCATAAAAAAACTTTCTGTATTATTGATATTATCATCAGCGAGAGCCTCCCAATAACATGGAAGTACTTATTAGACCATTAACTTTGCTCTCTCTATTATTATTTAATATATTAATATATATTTATTTACAATAATTTTTTATATTTATTTACAATAATTGGGCCAGGCCATTTTTCACTCATCAGATATTGGACTTTATGATGTCATATACAAATAGACAAATAATAAAATCAGACTTTGTCGAATTTACAATAATAATCACTTAGAGATCATAAATCCAAATATACTAGCCAAAATCTAGCCCTTGAATTACAACGGAATAATTTAATGATTAGAAATAATTTGAACTAAAGTTAACGCCATCTCGTAATTATAATAATAATTAATTTTACTAAATCTATGAGTGGCGCCATCTATTAATTAATAATTGAACTCGAATTTTTAATTAATTTATCTGAAGAAAAAATCTGCCTCGGCCCGGGATCGAACCGGGGACCTTTGGGCTAACGTCCCAATGTCCTAACCGCTAGACCACCGAGGCCAACGAGCAGATTGATTCTTCAGACAGTTATATTAATTTAGAAAGACAATGATACCTATTAGATCGGACTCTAGCCGACAGATTTTTCTTCAGATAAATTAATTAAAAATTCGAGTTCAATTATTAATTAATAGATGGCGCCACTCATAGATTTAGTAAAATTAATTATTATTATAATTACGAGATGGCGCTAACTTTAGTTCAAATTATTTCTAATCATTAAATTATTCCGTTGTAATTCAAGGGCTAGATTTTGGCTAGTATATTTGGATTTATTTGAATAAGTTCCCTTGATGCTTATATTGTAAAGTCTAAACTTAGAGATCATCTTTATAAAATGAAAAACTGATAAACAATAACACTTCTATCTTCAAATAATTAAATAACTATTATTTTATAATAATTTATCATATATGAAGTATATTATGTATTACTTGCAATTCTATCAACTTTTGTAATATGTCAAACTTGGACTGATTGTTATTGTAAAAATGATGATTGAATGGACAATTGAAATGAATCATATGCTACATTTTACCACACTTGATCTTGTTGAAAAATTCTTTTAAAAGCAACAAATTTAAAGCTTAAATAGTAATAATTTCAGTTTCTTTTCTAAAACCTGTTTTAACTGAATATTTGTAAAAATTAAATGAGATAATAATTTCAATTTAAATTGTAATGCTGATGAAACTAAATTGGGAAACTTTATTGTTTTTGAATGACCAATTTGTTTGGAATGGAGAATGGAATTTTACCCTTGTCAAACAAACTCGTAAACAATAGCTAAGTGAGAAACAGACCAATAGGTGCAATGATTAGAGGTCCTAGTCTTGGTCAGAGTAAACCAGTAAAACTATATTTTGACAGTTTTTTCTGCCAATCCAATGCAGGATATATTCTCCTTTAACAAATGAAGAGTTTAGTTTCAATTCAAAACTTCTCTTTAATTTTATGTGATTGGAGAAGTTATAAAAAAAAGAGAAAAAAGGAAGAAATTATTGATGGTTAGAATAGAACTCTTGCCCTTTTAGTCTCTTCTCTATTGTAATTCTTCTCTTCTGTTTGTGTTTATCATTGGCATTGAAAGAATCTGCAATGGGTTGGCCAATGTTTATGTCAGATCCTGACACCAGGAGAAGTTTAACATGATTCTCCAACACAATGGTCCAAACGATGAAAGATATAGGCCGATTTTACAATAAGGTTGTGTGGTTAAGTAGCACAGAACTCCTGGTTCGAAAGACTGACTGACTTCTTGTTAACAAAGCAAAAGCAAGTTTATTTAATAACAAAATTAAGAGATAAACATAATATGATTAAATCGATAGAGATCATGAACAAATCATCGAAGTGAGATATGAATGACTGAGATAGTTAAAAGATCAGAATCAAAAGAGAGCCAAGAGCCAAAAGGTTTGAACTGAGTTGTTTATACCTGGAAATAAAGTTGTTTTCTTTTTATCTGTCATAATAGTTGAAGTTTTCTTCTTTATCTTCAGCAGTCAATTCTGAATGAATTAATGAATGAATGAAATTAATACAGTCCTTTTATCATAAAGGCGACTTCCTCCAGCCAAGATGATATGAGTAATAAGTTCCTTCATCCGCCCAGTTAGCAGGAACTGTTGCTTATATCTTAATCCTTCTGTCAATACTTTTATATATGAACTTATTGTCTATCTTCTTTCTTCTCCCCATCTTAACTTGGATACGTTGTGACGGGAACCTGGCGCTGACCACAGCGTCCGATGGTTAACCAAACCTGGGAACACAGCCGGGATCTGTCAGGATCACGACCGGGAACAAACTTCAAAAGGAACTAAGGTCCTTTTATACAGTAGCTATTGCTGATGATTAATCATGATTCATTGATGACTGCATACCAAAAGAGGAACATTTTGTAAAAAAGAGAGGTTCTTTATCAAATCTTTTGTCCATTGTTTATGTGAAGGTTCTGACTCTATTTCCTGTCATAAACTTTGCCAAATGTAGTGATAAATAATTATTAAATTTTTAGACGAATTTTGAAATAAATTATGATCATTCAGATCTCAAAATAATAGAATTGTTATAAAATAATTATCTTGGAAAGTGATAATGAGGGGTCTCCCTGAATCTTACAGCATAATATTGTTATTTTGTCATGAGTTCATCAGTATTTTTGTCTTCAGTCCAAAGAAACTAAAGAAATTATTATTCAGCAAAGAAACTAAAAAATTATATGAAGAAATAAAGATTCTCTCTTATAGATATGCTTATGGGTCTTGCATTAAATACACTATAGCCCCCTGTTAAAGTTGGAATTAGATTTTTCATTTAGATTTATTTGTTACTTTTGTTAACTTAATTCCATGTTATTTGTCTTCAATTCATGTTATATTTATATTCTGGTTATTTGTGTTGCTATCATTATTATTATATATAAATTAATATTATGTTATATAATATTAATTTATTTAATAAATTAATATTTTGTTATAGAAAATAGTTAAGTTGTTGATTGTTTCTTCTGTTTTCTCTCTATACACCAGACTGCTAACCATTTTATTCACTCACTCTAGTTTTAAGGCCAAAGCCTGATGTGCAGATCTAAATATCATTCATTATGCTGATGCAACATGATCTAAATTGCTCCTGTTGGTGCTAAATTGTGACATTTTAGATGTCATGGCTCTACTCTTGTGTACCCTATATATAGTATTTTAAATTTCTTGTAATGTTTTATATTGTAATTATATTAATTTTTTAATGCATGTATTCCTAATTCTTTTATTCTTAAGGCAGATTCCCACTTGGGGTGAAGTCTGCATCAAATGCAGAAAAGAGCTCATTTCCATAGCAATGGAACTTGACCTTGTGGCCATTTATTAGAAACGTAGACATTGCTAGCTCCCAATGTCTGTGCTTCTATACAGTGACTAGCCAATCAGAGAAGTGCTTAGTATTAAACGAATTATATAGTGGCGGTGATTGGTGATTGACGTATTCCTATTCTTACCGACTATTGGCTGATGTCGTCAATTGTTTACCACAAATGCTTAATTGAATCATTGAATGGGAACGAATACTGGGCATATCGGCTTTTGTGACTCATCAGCCTGCGGTGGCGCAGCTCAAGTGGGAATCCGCCTTTACTTGGTTGTTGTTGTTTTGATAATTAATATGTTATGATCGAAACTGGTTTTGGATATAGAAATTCTGTAAAATTTAGTAAATTCAGTTTTTATTAGGCTGCCTTTGAAATTGAATTAATTTATACTAGCAATTAGGAATATTTATTATATTATATTTCAATCACTAATATTTTTATAATTTAGATTTTATATAGCTTATTATTAATTTTTTAAATAAGATTTTGAAATTAGGTGAAAATCATTTTAATATCATCAGATATAGTAATAGAACTTTTATTTTAATTTATATTTGCTGCTATATCAGATTTTTAAATATAGTAATACCCCGAAGTTATGTGATAGGTGGGTCCAAGGAAAATTGCGCAAGTCGGGGTACAACTTTGCATATAAATACATATAAATTTGGTTTAATTGGGACCAAGGACTAACAAAAACACTAGTTTAGAAGAAAAATATTTAATAAAATTGCACTTCTTTGTACATATTAATAAAAAATATAAAAAAAATGAGTTATGTAAAAAATTACTCACTTTTAATTATCACACCATAATTTCAGCATTGTTTCCCTCTCAGCAATAATATCATAACGTTTACGAATTATGCTTAAGTTCAAGGATTGAGCATTTTTCACAGTATTGAGAATTCTTTCATTAACTTTTATGATTGTTCTTACTGTGGATTCCAGTATCTCAAATTTCTTTGCCAATTCACAAATTTTCATTCTGTTATCGAAATCCTTGATAATTTTAAGTTTACATTCCAAAGATATTATTTTCCTTTTCTCATTAGGTGCAAGAGAATCAGATTTACTTCATTTGGAAGACATAGTTCTTTTAAGGGTTTAGAAAACGTATGACAAAACAATCTTAACTTTCGTCAGTCATAGAATTGTAATTGTGCACATAGAGTTCGCACGAAACACATCCAATGCATATCACAGCAAGATAGAGTATAGCAGTATTGCCAAACGAAAAAATCAAGAACCACGTAACTCTGAGTTCACATAAGTCAGGGTATTACTGTACTAAATAAAAATTAATAAATACAGTGGATTCCGCTTAATTGGGATACTGGTTAATTGGGACAGCTGCATAATTGGGCCAAATCTCAAAGAACAGAAACCAAACTAATAAACTAATACATAATTTAAATGCTTAATTGGGACAACTTTTCACTTAATTGAGACAGTAGCAGAAAAGAAATTTTCAATTTTTGATATATTTTAGAGATTTTTCGAAAGTATGGCAACACTACATACACTAATATTTGTTGTGTGCTTTCTTAAAAAAATCTTTATATAAAAATAATAACATTTTATTGTACCAAAATTTTTCAGGTTAAATCTTTCTACAAGCCAATACAGACTAACACAATGGAGCGAGTCGTTTTTTTTTTTGCTTCCTATTATATACGCATCGTCGACACACTGTCGCCACACTAATATAAATATCCATTCTTTAGTAAAATTATAAGTAAATATCATCATTGATAAATAATGCATAACAATACTGTATTCAGCAACACTAGCATGATCAGAATCAGTTATCTATCATTGTGAGTCTGGAAAATGTGCGTCTGCTTAAGAGTCTACCGTTATTGTACTTAGCGATATTCATTTACACTGTCGATTTTATTTAAAATTTTTAAATCTTTGCCAAGATGCCAAGAAAGGATTTTACACTTTCAAGTAAAATTGCTTTGCTGGATAAAATTAAAAGCCAGCCATTTAATGCAAGCCATCATAGACTTGCTGAAATAAATCAAAATCTACCATAGTGCATCTCCTACAACAAGAAAATCAACTGCGTGAGAAGTGGGTATTACAGAAAGAAATTCCAGGAAAATCCAAAAGAAAGTGTAATGGAAAGGATCCAGAAATCGAAAGAGCATTAGATCAATGGATTTCTATAGTTAGCGGGCGAGACATGAATATGGCCCAGTGTTGAAGATGGAGATCGGTAAAAAACTAATAATTAGGTACGGTCCAGTGTTGAAGATGGAGATCAGTAAAAAACTAATAATTAGGTACAGCCCATATTGAAGACGGAGATCGGTAAAAAACTAATAATTAGGTACCTGTGTTGAAGAAGTCAGAGGAGATTGATGAAAAACTAATAATTAGGTACCTATTTTAATAAATCATTAAAATAGGTACCTAATTATTATTTTTTTACCTATTACTTATTTATCTACGAATTACATATTTTATTTTAGAATTTATTATTACTTCCTTTAATTGGGACAGCTGCTTAATTGGGCCAAAATGGCTTAGTCCCAACGTGTCTCAATTAAGTGGAATCCACTGTATATGAATTTAAATTTATGTAATATACTGTATATAATAATGTAATTTTTATAGTAATGAATTAAAGAAAATTAAAATTTTTTATGATGTTTTTATATACAATATAAATAAAACTTTATTATTTTAAAGGGGAGAAGATGGTTTGAAAGAATATGTTGAAATAAAAACAGTAAGTTAAATATTAATTCAAATTTTTTTAATATTAAATTTTTGTATTTCAAATAGAAAATAAGATATTAGATGTATTCTTAACAATTTATTATAATTAAATATTTTTATTTTTCATTTTTTTGTTTTTCAAACTTTTGATGGTTTTAATTTGCTATTGTTGATTAAACAAACAATTTGAACTTTACCAAGCTTATAAAAGTTATTGAGTGTAAGAGAGATGGTAAATAATAATAAATAATCATTATAACAATATCTTTAATATGAATAGAAGTGCTTTAATGAATTATTATTAAAATTTTATAAAAAACTCAAATTAAAATTCAATTATCCTACAGTAACTGGATTTTGTATATTTCTTTAAAAATTATAAAAAGAAACTAACAGCCAGTTGCACCAACATCAGTTAAAAATAACTATTCATTAAAGTTGCGGCAGATAGCTGGCAACAAGAGTAAAGTTCAACTTTAGACCGGAACTTCTGCCAGCCGCTAGGAGTCTCTGTGTCTCCGTTCGGACTTCACTTTCTGTCTCGCCACTCAACGAATATAGACGTGTCTATACTACTATCTTTCCATATTCCCATGCTGTACCGATCAATTTCTCAATATCTGTATCATATTGTATATAGTCTTAAAATAAAGTAATTATTTTAACTAGCGACTTGAATCTCCACACTGGTGACCCGAAGCTCAAAAAAAAAGTGGATTCATCACCAGTGCCGGATTTAAGCCGATTGCACCGATTGCACCCAATCGGGGATTCATCACCAGTGCCGGATTTAAGCCGATTGCACCGATTGCACCCAATCGGGCCCCGCGCTTGAGGGTGGCCCCGTGTTTGTCAAAGTTTATGTAATTAAATATTGTCTTAAGAAAAAAAAAAATTTAAATATATGTATTGTTTTTCAATATTCGCAGAACGTATAAATGGTACG
>AYEL01058189.1:0-11414 GCA_000484575.1 Olivierus martensii
TAGAAAAATAAGTAATTAAAAGAGAGATTTGGTTAATACTTTCTTGACATCGATTCTAATGATTTTCATAAAGGGAAAAAAATTCCATCAATTTTTATATTTTTAAAGAAATCACAATACTTTCTTAAAAATCGAAAAGTAAATTCGGTTTTTATGAAAGTATTTCGGTTTCTTATCAACACTTTTCTTTCAATCTTCGATTCTAATGATTTTCATAATGGGAAAAAATTCCATAAATTTTTATATTTTTAAAGAAATACACAGTACTTTCTTAAAAATCGTAAAGTAAATTCGGTTTTTATGAAAGTATTTCGGTTTCTTATCAACACTTTTCTTTCAATATTTTACTTTTTATACTTCCATAAAAACTGAAAAAAGTATAAAAATTATCGATTTTATCGGTATTTCTACTTTCATAAAAACCGATCGAATTAACAAAATCACATCTACCATCCCTTGCTAAACAATAGTAGGTCGTATGATAGTATGGCATCTATAATAAGATAATCGTTTTCTCCTGGAAGATCGAATTTAATTCTTATCTCACAGCCCTTATCTCTTGACCACTGAATTCACCCTTCAATTTAATT
The DNA here is from genome assembly GCA_000484575.1 of Olivierus martensii. Taxonomy (NCBI): domain Eukaryota; kingdom Metazoa; phylum Arthropoda; class Arachnida; order Scorpiones; family Buthidae; genus Olivierus; species Olivierus martensii. The sequence goes on from AYEL01058189.1 coordinate 591, forward strand.
AATGCCATCATTGGTTTCGTCGGTGTGATGAGCTTTGTTTGATCGACATTCAGCAACATAAGTAAAACTAACAAAGAAATTTCTATTATTCACATTTTTTTATTTTGTGAAATGAATTTAATAGAAACTAATTATAGTAAAACTTCATTAATTCGAAGTGAATTGCAATCCTCAGCTCAAAGTATATAATCTTTAATTGTAATTACGGTGGATAAATCGAACACAATTAGATTTTAACTCGAAGATCGATGCTAGATCAACAGTGACCTAAACTCTGAATTATTTGAAATTTTATTTTATTTTGTGATAATTTTTGAAACCTGCAGATTTTGGAAAAAAGTTATGCAAATGTCCACTAATGTTCACGTCAGAATGACAACTAAACAGATTGAAATTTGAGTACATTTTTCAAATTTAACATATTGCTTATTCCATTGCTCCTCTTCTAGATGTGGAGATTGAAAATCACAGTTTGATTTTAATATCTTAATTTAGAGATATGATGAAATCGATTTTTAATGTATTTTGATATAATTCTTTGAGGTGGGAAGAAATAGCTCCATTTTATTGATTGTTATTTCGGTCTAGTTCAAATTCATTGATTGTTTGTTGATATAAAATCAAAGTAGATCATGTATGAAGGAATTATCGGGATTACGAATATTTTAGGATTTAATGTAGTTAAAAAATTTAATATTTTATTTTGTGTTATCCTGGAATCAAAATTGCAGAATTAAAAATTAATATAGAAAATAATAAAACCATAGAAATACTCTACATTTTATTAATAAAAGATCTTGAAATGCTGTTTTACAGTATACCTGTATATATAAAATGAATGCATTCACTTTGATTATCTTGAATTGCTCAGCCAAATCACATGAAGGATATGTTTGGCTACAGCCAGTTGTAAAAACCGTCATGGGCTGATGGGTACCCCCATAACGGACCCCCAATCAGAAATTGAGGCAACAACGACCCAGGATTGAATTCTTCCTGATAAACTGAACAAATGGAATCGGAATTGAATTCAGCAAGATGTTAATCGACTGCTTACCACGCTACTATCAGATTGAAGCAATAATTTTGAGAAACTGATTTTTTAGGTGTTAGATCCTACATGTACAGTTTCGAAACATTTTCAAAGAAATATTTAAACATTTCAGAAAATCTCTACAATTAAACGATGATTGTTAATTTATACATATTACAGGCTATTCAGAAGTAAAATATATTTATAATGAATTTAATAAATTGTGCACTATAAGAATTTCCCAGTAAAATACAGTACTGTAAGTTCTTGAAAACATCGAATAATTGGAAATCATTTAATTTAGATTTATTTTTTTGATCCCTGAATCTACGAATTTGAAAAGTAATTTAATAGGAATTCCAATAAATAAGCCTTTCTATCTACGGTTGTCGATATTGTTATAAAAAATATTTAATATTAAATAGCCTATATTGTAATTAGCCATTAATAAATTATAAAATATAATTTAATGGTGCAGGTTGATAATCAAAAATCAATATTTCGGTTTCATCAGTTTTTCGGCATCAATATCGGAACGCATTTTTAAATTTACTGTGTTGGCACGCCATTGTTTTCTGGAGGCGCCATTTATGTTTTGACGGACCTGTACTCCAGAATCAGATGTTTGGTCATGCTTTCAACCAGGGTTGCCTGGTTGGCTTTTTTGACACTAAATTTGCTCTTTTTGGCTCTTTTAGAAATGGTTGGCGTTAGAATTTTTTTAACATTTTGGTGTTTTTTTCCTCGCTTTATTGCTCTTTTTGGCTGTTTTAGAAATGGTTGGCGTTAGAATTTTTTTAACATTTTGGTGTTTTTTTCCTCGCTTTTTGGTTTATTAGCATTATATAAAATCTTTTAAGTTTTTTCGAGGGTACAGTAATGAATTAAAATTCTATAGAATTATTTTATTTAGTTCAATTAAAATTCTTAGAACTACAGTCTTTTGTGTGGTTATTGAACATTAAAATTTCATTTGCTTTTCATTTAATGTTTAATTTTATTTCTCTTTAATGCACTGTACAAGTAGTCCTTTTCTGTTAAACACATAAAACATATATATACATCAAAAATCAGGCATTTTCGATAATCCGGCAAACCTCAGGTACCGAGATTTTGATTATCAACCTGCATAATTTATGAAAGAATTAAATCGGTTTAATCACATACATCAAAAATCAGGCATTTTCGATAATCCGGCAAACCTCAGGTCCCGAGATTTTGATTATCAACCTGCATAATTTATGAAAGAATTAAATCGGTTTAATCACATTATTTCAAAAATATACAAAAATTCTGAAATTCTGTTGTAAAATTGATTGAAAAAATGATTGCTTTTAGATAATATTAACTGATAAAAATTTATCATCTTTGGCGGACGAGAAACTTTTTTTTTTTTTTTGCAAACTTAAGGTTAGTGTCCACTTGAGAGCTGAGAGTGACAGATACTCTCAAGAGAACTCTCAGGTAGTATGTCTACTTGAGAGACTTTATGATTTTTGAGAGCGTTCTGAGTCCTTGTCAGAGGTATGGGAAGTTAGTGCTAAAAGTTCCTTTCTGAGAAAGGATAAATATTGCAAGTTCCTTGCTTAGGAGAGGTCTGATAGCTAGCAGAGAGAAGTTGCAGTTCAAGAAGAAAGTAAAGGTTAGAGAAAAAGAATTATCTAAAAACCATATAGTAGGTAAGATACGAAACGGAAACCGTCCCTCTAGGCAGCCATGTTCAAACATGTTGCATGTAAGATAAACCAAGGTTTTAATATATCATATTATTGTATACTGTATACCATTTTAATCTGCAAAAAGGTAATTTCTACATTATCAAGAATTTGTTTTGTTTCAAGATCTGCTATGTAGAAGTCAGGAATCCTTCGATTTGGAATCATTTCAGGATCTCATAAGTAGAAGTCAGATATTAAAATATCTGACTTCTACTTATGAAGATTCCTGATCGAAAGCACATTTTATTAAACTATCCTTCTGGAAAAATGTTTCACCATTTTCAGCTATCTAATAATTGTATTATAAATGTGGACCATTCGTGATGAGTTTTGTATACCTCTCATTCTTATTATCACATTAAAATAGAAAATGACATAAAAATGATAAAGAAAATTTTCTATATTTACGACATAATAGTGTGTAATGGTTTCTCTCAGACATAATAACCAATCTAGGTTACACTGTAAAAATATATAAGAATAATTTTTAATGTATAATTGTATATTATAGAAAATCCAAATTCCTCTATCATAAATACAAAACATATTTCAATTTGTGTTATTTATCGTAATTTTAATCCAAAACGAATCTTTATAAAGAATACAATATGATGCAGGGACGGTTTAAGAGCTCAAATTAAATAACATAAATTTAGGACTAACCCAGTATGTTAAAAATGGAGTTAATCTACACTAGTCCAGAGTTACCTGAGAAAAAAAATTATATCTGCGAATTGATTTTGATTCCTATATGTAGAAAGCTATTGTACTTTTACATGACTGATTTATGAATGTAGAATAAATTCAGAAATATACAGTTTAAGATAATTTTAAAGATTAAAACTAATATTTAAGAATTGACATTTTTTACAGTAAAAATATATTTTATTCAATATTTCTTATTAATAGGGAGATTATTTTGTTTTAAAATAATTTATAAATGACATTCAAATACTGTAATAGATATATCCTGAGTATCCTGATAGCATCTCACTGATTATACTGTAATATAATCGGTGAGATGGTAGTAAGCCATAAACAATGGTGAGATAGCATCTCACTGATTATACTGTAATATAATCGGTGAGATGGTAGTAAGCCATAAACAATGGTTTACTACCTTGTAAGACCGATTTCAATTCCATCTCCCACTTCTCTAGTTTTCAGGAGGATCTGGACCCGGTCTGTTGAACTCCATGCTTCAATTTCCGGTTCACCTTATCACGGTAGAGTTGACCAGTTATAATAATTCTAAAAATGGCCGACCCCAGATATAGTACGGTATATTCTATTGTGCAATATGGCATGGCGGCTTAACTAAATCTAATCTATTCTAATCAAATACTGTATAGAGAGTTGACCAGTTATAATATTTCTAAAAATGGCCGACCCCAGATATAGTACGGTATATTCAATTGTGCAATATGGCATGGCGGCTTAACTAAATCTAATCTATTCTAATCAAATACTGTATATCTAAATAAAAAATAACTATACATAAATATAAAAACAAAAATTAATATTCACCTGTCTGAAATATAAAAATATATCGTCCCTTTTGATCTGGCTGAGGCAAAAACTGCATGCATTTATGTGATAGAGAATGTTCCAATTTAGAAGGTAAAAGATTTTTGAAATAATCAGGATAGTCAATTCTTCGAGAATGATAATTTTTAAGCAATTGAAGAGATCTCTTCTGATCGAATTTTCGAGCACGAAGAAATCCAAGAAGAAATATATCATCCATTCGGCATTCAATATGATTTTCCTCTAAAAACAAAACGACCTATTTAATTTTTATAGAAATGTAAAATAAAAAATAAATTTTATATACTGTATTTATTAAAATCATTAATAAAATTTTTGAAATTAAATACAGTACATATTTTTAATTGTGATAATATTTGAATTTTTCCCCCTCTCTGTATATTTCATCTGGTGAATAATAAGTATTGGGATTTTTCTTGGCCATTATGAGCCGCCAATACACCTGGTGGAAATCTGGTTCGGCGAGCCGGGTAGAACACTTCCTGAAAATCTGGAAGTGTAAAGGCGGATGACCACTGTCCCGGTTTTACCGGACACCCGGCAGTTACCATGGTAAACACGTGACGGGCTACCGGTTTTGCCGATTGCCGGGCCGGTCTGTCGAGTTTAAATTCTGCCGGCTGCCGGACTCGGCAAAATCGCTTTCAACCAATTGGGTGAAAATTTAACAATGACGTCATACCGTATTCGTTTTAATCTTTGACTAGTGGTATGATCGCCACGCACGTTTATTGTGATATGTACCCAAATTTAATGATTTTATGTTAAAAATAAAATAAAATATTCAACAAGAAGGTATATTTCGTCATACAAAAGTGGATAAAATATATATTATAGCTTTTATCTATTCGAGATCAATCGACTTTTAAGTGACGAATTGTTTTTTAAGCATGAAAAGAGAAATCCAAACAATCCTAATCAGTTCTTTTGCCTTATTAAAAACATTATTATTCATAGATTTTTTGATTGCGAGCAATGAAATGACACAACAATTTTCCGACACAAACCAGAGAAGCCATTATTATTTTGACAAATTATAATTGTTAGCTCCTCGTCAATTGGTTAGATTTAGTAAATCTCACGAATCATCTCATTGGTCCTCTGGTTTGCCGGCTAGACGGCCACCGGTGAAATGTACGATTCTCTTCCGTTTTCAACGACGGCGAAGCCGGGTACTCGGCAATACCGGTCGGTGAAACCTCGAGCCGAGTAGAATACTTCCTGAAAATCTGGAAGTGTGAGTCTGCCGGATAGCCGCCTGACAAAGCTGTGATTTACCACCCTGGAGGATCCGGGTTCAAATTCGGGTTTCAGGAGGGGTCCAAGCCTGACCCACTTAGCCCCTCCTTCAGTCATCCGGTTGATCTCATCATGGATGTTGGTCAGCCTGTGATGGGCTCTATAAGACTGCCGTTAGATACAGAATATCGAAATGGCTGCTTAACTAACCTAACCTTACCTAACCTGGAGGTGTGAAGTCTGAAATGAAATTTATCCCAAATTTTATAAATTTCTGTAATATTAATGGAGTACAGTACAATATATTCAATATATAGTTTTCAATATTAAGTATAGAAATTTATTTTTAAATGTGCTAAATCTATAATTATAACTAAAATATTCAAAACTTTTTTTCTGAAAATGCAATTTTTACGTAATATCAGTAATCATCGGCCGGATACTGCGGTGGAAGCGTACTATGCTTTCACTCTGAAGGTCTGGATTCAATTCCTGATCCAACAGCAATATACCTGACGACCCATCGGAAGGCAGTATTAAGTCTATGGGAAAGCTAAAGTTCATTTATATCACTACTTTGACGATATATTCCACTAAATTCTTTGTGATCTTACAGTAAATTGCCATAAAATAATGACAGTTTTGACAAATAAGCTATAAGCTTCGAATAAAATTACCATATCAACATGATTTTAGCATGTAGAAAATTATCTGCGTGTCTATAATATATATCAATATGATGATCAGATGCGCAATTGTTGTTTTGAACATTCCTATCGATTCTAACAGTTATAAAATGGCGGAGAGTTGTAATTTTAAGCCATTCTCGAAAGGCTGCATGATTAGCCGTCAAACGAAGTAAATTGAATTGAATGTTTATTCGAAATTGAAAACTCTAAACCCAGAGACGCAATTACATAAAATCATTAATGCTCATTAACCGTCAGAAAATCATTAATGCTCGTCATAAAATCATTAATGCTCATTAACCGTCAGAAAAGTTGGTAATATGCCGCTTCCATAGACTCAATAATACCTTCCGATACTGTCGTCAAATATAGTTTTTAGGTGGGATCCGAACCCGGTTATTCAACTCAATCTTCAAAGATGATTGATTCTATCCAGGTTGTGAGTGGCTCGTGTTCGAGAGAGAAATCCCCGCGTAGTACCTACTGGGTGGTAACCTACTGGTTTAAAAATATCAGTAATTTTTATACAACTTACAGCAATTAATTTATTAATTTACAATTGAAAAATTATCTTTTACGATATAAAGTTTTAAATAAATAAATAGGCGGCCGGATGGCCGAGTGGTAACGCGTTGGCGTACCACGCTGGACGACCCGGGTTCGCGTCCCGGGTCTGGTCCCGGATTTTTTCGGGGTGCTGGGCCCGGCCCGGCCCGGCCCGGTGATCCCCGTCCTTCACCATCCGGCCTCCTTCCACGGGTGTGGGTGCTGCCCGTGGTTGGAACGAAACTGGCCCCGTCCCCTTAGTAATCTCTCTGATTGGAAAGGGGACGTAATATGCAAACCTTAGTAATCTCCCTGATTGGAAAGGGGGCGTAAAATATGCAAAAACAAGTAAATATTATTTAAAAATAAATAAAACTTTATTAATAACAATTTTTCTAATTTTTTCATGTACGTCATAGTTATTTCTCATATTAGAATAAATAGGAATAACAACATTTATTTTAAAGTTTCCTCATGTTTAGAACCAACCTGTAATTAATGGTGTCTAAAGTGGCCGCCAGCAGATACATTATATGATATGGCTACTTAATTGAATTTTCCATTTTTGGAAATGGACTCGTATTAAATATATATATGCATTTAAGTAATTAGATTATTAAATATATAGTTGATCGGGATAAGATAATGATTGGAGGAAAAAGTAGCTTATTTTTCTCTAATTGATTTATATTTCAACCGATGCTCACCAAAACTCGTTCACCACTTCCTCCCACAAGCCTGCTGAAAAATAAGCCATGGATAGTTTCGAAGGATTACATTTACCATGTTTGTCAAAGCAAAACCTTAGAGAAGTGTTAGAATTTTCATTTCAAAATTATCGTAGTCATGTTTTAAAGCAAATATTATTGATTTCAATGGCATTAATCCAGAGAAAATTGATTTAATGAATAATGAGATCGTGTAAACAATAATAGAAACTGAGGCTAGAAATAACATGGGTTAGTTATAACAGATACTATACTCATTCTGGTTTGTTCAAAAATCTTGAAATTACGAATGAAGATCCGTAGTAATAATAATAATTTCAGTTACATCACGAAAACAGAACCCGACCGATTTAATAAAAACATTTTAAGAATGACTTAAGTAAAAAAATAGTTTGATTTAAAGTTGTTATAAATCTATTTCAATTATTGTTAACTATTTAACAGGCATATAACAGTTTATAAAAGTAATTTATTGTTGAAGAATAATTTATCGTTATGTTAAATCTAACTGTGATCATGGCTTCCAAATCAAAAGAGTGGAATCAGATACAGGTTGTAATAGTCTATATCGTGTAGTAGCAGTTGGGATGAAAAAAATTATTTTTGTTTGGTGTATAATGAAAATTATAACAGCTAAAGTGGAGAAAATGGATCTAATGCACTATATATAAGAAATGAAGTCACAAATAATGCACAGCTTACAATAAGAATCCTCACTATGTTATGAAACAAATCCTTTATATGTTTCTTAGATTGTGACTCTGATTTTTCGGAAGAGGACTAAATTGACAGCTTATCCTAAAATTGATCCATATCCTAAAACTTCAGTGCAGAAAATTTGGACAGAGATTACATTTCATTGAAAATTTGTAATGTTACAACTTACTCCACAGAATTGTTACAGTGTACACCGACATAGGGATACATTGTAACATTTTAAATCAGAAAAATATTATTTAAAAATACTGATTTTAAGCGAACGAAATTTATATTGAACTGGTGAAGAGTTCAATAAATCTTCTTTACAATGAATATTTATTTTTCTTAACTGAAATTTTCATAACCTGAAATAATTATAAAGCAAAAAGTATTACAGCAAGCCCAGGTCTCCTTTATTTTGTGTTGTCTATTTTGTTTAGCTATAATGGTTTACACGTGGGTAAAAAGTTACATTTCATACAGTGGCGTTATTTCAGTGGATAAACACTGAAATAACGCCACTGTTCCAGAATCATATATTCTGTGTCTAAATTTTTTTAATTATGAAATTTTTATAGAATGAATGCTAAGAATATACTTTAGAACTTCGAGTTGAAGACTTTGATGGAAAGGAGGAAAGTGAAACGTGCTACAAAAAATGTGTTCAGATGATATACAGTATATTGCTTCAAAGATTCACAAAATATGGAATTATAGTAAAACACTTATTAATGAAAAATAGCACTTGTAGTAAAATATCTTTGTATAAAATCAGATTGGTTCGAACCAGAGCCGGATTAACGTAGTAGCAAAAGTAGCATATAGTACTGGCCCTGCGCCAATAAATATAGAGTGGATCGGGGGAAGATGGTAATCGGGGGAGATGCTTATTTTTCTCTAATTCTTTAATATTTAAACAGATGCCGATAAAAGGTGGTTTATTATAACCTCCTATAAGCCCAACAAAAATATAGAAGGTGGCTATTATCAGATTATCAATTACTCGCATTAGAAATCGAAAAGTTTCCAGTGAGTGTTGAAATTTTTATCAAAAATTTATACAGGTCACTTTTTGAAGTATTATTAATCGTAATAATATCATTAAAGTAAAAATTAATATATGTAGTGTGTAGTAGATACTTTAAAGAATGCTTTGCTTTAGATATCGTTCTAATTTAGCCATTTTAAGTCACGTGATTAAAGGTTGAATGTCACTCTGATCAACGGGAAAGATGCAATATTTGCTTCGGGGTTAGATGCCGAATTTAAATTTTTTATTTATGATTTATTTTCATAAATTAAATGATAAAAACATATATTAGGACCCAACCGGAGGTCTTTGGTTCGAAGAAAGTTTAAAACTTGCAGCATAACATAAACAGAGGAGGCATGAATTGCTTCAATGCTTCACAGATATATGATAGGCCTTTATCTACCTTACAGAACGTTAAAAAGGCGATTATAGAGATATGATGATGGAAAATATGGCATGGGACCACACAGTAAATAACTCATTATATGTTTAATACTAATTGTATATGAAGGGCTTAGGAAAAACTGTTAAATCCACTTTCCTAAGTGTTTAGATAGCTTATTTTATATGGACAAATGGACAACTCCTACATCTTTCTTAATTAAAAGAGATTGCTCTATATCAACTTTTGATTTTCGAGATAGGGAGCCACACTAAAGCCATCAAAGAGTTGAATGTGGCTCAAAAACCGCAACTTAACCACCGTGGATGTATACAATATCTAAATAGCTGATTTTATTTAATTCTTGTAATTTTATAGAATTTTAATAATTTATTCTAGTAAAATATACATGGTATAGTGAACAAGAAGTTTGTTGGATGATTAAAGAGTTCATTTTGGCTATTTATTAAAGTGAATAACATGAAAAGCGAAGTGGCATCTTACCTGGAATATTCGGGGTAAGATGACTAATTGTAACTTTTTTTTAAATTATAAAAAATTACCCGTTTTCTATATCAAAGATTTTGATGGAGTCATATATGCATAACACTTGTAAGTTTAAGTACAAAAAATATGAAAGGAAAATATTCAAATTTAATATGAGTTTTAGTGTCAAAAAGCTAAAGCATGGCGACTTCCCCCGATCCATTATATACATAATTTTTTGGTCATCATCTATTACGAGTGATAAACCAATGATCTTGTGATTTATACCATATTTAGGGCCTTTTCATTTGGTGTCACGAAATTGTGAGAGAAAGAGCATAAGAGAGTGAGTTAGTGTGACTGTAAACATAAATGCATGAAATGAATACATCCTGCATCCTATATCATCAACAAATTTGCTCATGCTAAATATAGAAAAAATAATATTTTAAACAATAATGTTGACTGTATTGTTACTTTTGATAAAAATGTATGAGTTCAAATGTATTTGTGTTGTTTTATTTTTATTTTTTTAATATAGGGCCCTTTCTTAACATATGCTACAGGCCCTGCACTAGCTCAATCCGGGCCAGGTTCGAACTATTTCATTAGTATTTCTATGAATATATTTTTGTATTTATTTGTATGTATATACATATATAAGGTAACTGTGGTGCAAACGGACATCATTTAAGGAAATTAGCAATATTTAAGATATTAAAA
>AYEL01058194.1:0-19302 GCA_000484575.1 Olivierus martensii
TGGGCCAGAACTTTCAATACATGGGACTTGGCCCACCCGGGCCCATCCGTAGTTACGTCTATGTTTCTAAGACAATTAATATTTCTGATATAACGAAATCTAGCGTTCCTCTCTGAGAACTATTGACTAAATTTTCGTCTATTTCAACTAATCTAACTTTCGTCTCTTGACTAAAATTTCTTCTACTTCAACTAAATTAATTGTTGCCATCATAATATTCCTTTAAAGCAGGGGTTCTTAATCTTTAGATGACCCGAGACCCCCAATAGATTGTCCAATGGTCCCATTCCCCTTCATGTAACTGTCGAAATAATCTTCACTATTTCTTATGTTTCCAGTATGACTTCCAAATATGTCAACAGCTTGAATTAACTATACTTTAGAGATGGAGTCTCATACCTGCAGCATTTTGTTCCAATACCACCAAGGAGTATGCATACCACCGGTTAAGAACCCTTCTTTAAAGAAATCTCTTCCTCATTCTTTGTGTCTTAATGATCTTCAACTCCCCCTAAGCTCGCTGTAACTTAAACTGAGACGTATTTATAAAAATTGTCTAGTGGAAATCGTCAAAGAAATTATAAGGAGTCTATCAAAAATTAATATATTTTACTCCCCCTAAGCTCGCTGTAACTTAAACTGAGACGTATTTATCAAAATTGTCTAGTGGAAATCGTCAAAGAAATTATAAGGAGTCTATCAAAAATTAATATATTTCCACAAACAGGAATCTTGTATTAAAATTTTTTTCCAGATTTTGCCAATGAATATACTTCGGAGAGTATTTATTCCTTTATTAATAATCCATTAAAAAATAATAGTACTCTAACTTTGTGGATTCAAATGTGCAAATCTTGTTGGTGGATTCAATATGCATGCCTATGATAGTTTTATAGAAGAAATTACTGTAATTTGTTGGCTAGGACATTTTTATCCTGATGACGAAAGTAAATGCAAGCCGTTTATTGTGGTAGTTCTATTGATGATGCGCTATTTACTGTTCGGAAGTCAAATGTAATTAATAAATTAAATCCTAGAAAGGCCTCAGCTATTGCTGTCGTTACAATTCACATATATAATTTTAAATAATCGTAGAAAGCCTAGATTTACGAAATTATCGTTTAAATTCTGTCTGTTCAGAAGCAAGCCGTCTGTCGAATTATCCCAATACCCGATTTTTACGCATTTATAAATAAAAGTTTTGCAATATTAGTTTCGTTGGACATCCGTGGTGCATTTGATAGTGTCTTGTGGGCAAAATTTTGTTTGAATGGAAAAAAGAGAATGTTATTCTAATTTATTTATATCACTTTAATAATAGAGACTTCTCTATTATTTAACTTTGATTTACTAAAATCTTTGAGTAGAGGTTACTCCCAATCCCTGGTATTCTGGAACATCCTGATGGTTGACATTAAGCATCCCAAAGAATGCTTTGCACATGACTATCTTGTAACAATATTCGATAAAAATATCTATCAACTAAAGAGAATTAAATACCTGGTTGACGGAAAATAAATTAAAATTCAATCCTATTAAATGTAAAAATCGATGCTCGTAACTAGGAAAATTAAATTTAATTATCCGGATTCTTTTTTTTTTTGAGAGTATTCAATCGAATTACGTTAATCGATTTAAATATTTAGTATGTATGTTAAATGATAAGTTCTCTTGGCTTTCTTCCATTGTAAGTTGTTTGCAAAGCAAATCGTTTCCTCAATCAGTTTATTACCAATTATTGTAACCTCACATTATAAAAATATTTACTGATGCATCTGACTTCTGTCTAAAGAACAGGTTCTGATTTTTGTTTCTTTAATCGCAGTCAGGTTTTAGTGTTGCGATTATAAATTAGATTCAGATTGCTGCATAACTCAAGCTCAAATTTATGTTATATTTAAAGCGATTAAGTAAATAATATTAGTTAAATGCCCTGCAACATACAAGCAAACAAACATTTCTTCTATTCTTGCCGTTAGTTTGATCGTCTGGGGCACTGGCATTATGGATTTCTTAAGCAAAGATAGATAAACTGATTCCTACCCATTCCCTGTATAATTCACTATGATTTACTTTATATAATCAATATAATCTTACAAAATATTTAACTGTAAATTCGGTAATATAAAAATGTTTATATACTCACATTAATAGCGATTTATCCATAAACCTACTGCATGAATCCGCACTTCTCCAACGAATTTTCCTCTAACAATTCACTGACAATAGAACTTACCAACAATTGATTCCGTTTAATATTGTTAGCAATTTTCGAATAAATTTAAAACTGAAATTTAGTTTTTATGCAGTTCTAACCAGAAATATTTTAGTTTATCGAAAACTATATTCGTTTGGAATAAAATTTGTCTTTTCGGATATAAATTTTATATTTCAATATACAGTAAAACCTGTCTAAGCTGGACACTATAAAAGCGGGTATCCTGCTCAACATGGAAAATATTTTTATTCCCGAACAACTTCCATAGAAATATCAAACGAAAATATCTGTATAACGTGGAAACTGTCTAATGTGGAGACGGAAAGCATTTAAAAATTTTACTGAATAAAATAACACCTGTATAAGATGGGAAAAATATTTTTTTTCTCAAATAAGTTTTCATTTTATAACTAGAATACGAAACTGTCTATTCTGAAATAGGAGTCGGCCGGATGGCCGCGTGGTAAAGCTGTGGCTTACCACCCTGGAGGCCGGGTTCAAATCCGGATCCCACACCTCCAGTTTTTCAGGAGGGGTCAGGGCCCGACCCGTTGAACCCCCTTCAACCATCCGGTTGACCCCATCGTGGTTGGTGAGCAGTGTGGGACCCGAATTTGAACCTGGATGCTACAGGGTGGTAAGACAAAGCTTTCCCACGCGGCCATCCGGCCGACTAATAGTCCTTAAGAAAATCATGCCTCAATTATTTAGCCACTGGGATGTAGATGCTACATATTACATAGGCTCGGTTACATTTTAAAAATCCTAATTATTTATGAAAATTAATTGGTATTAACGTACAAAAATTCAAAAATAATATAAATATATTAATAATTGAATAACGTGGAGATTAAATTGAAAGGGCTTACAAATACAGTTTTTACGCAAAAGTGCCTAGGACCTATGACGATTCTAAAACGGCCCTAGGGTCGGCCCTGTTGTGCGATGTCTTGTATTCTTTCCCAATATTGAAACCTTCAAGAAAATCAATGATGGAATATCAATCATTTTCATACGATGAGCCCTCAGAGGCTTTCAATATTTTGTTTGCATTTCATTCAGATTGGAAAATATTTAGCTGAGATACTGCCTAAAATAAGTGATATTTCCTCATTCGTATTGAATCGATATCGATCATTTTCAATAGGCTTGATACTCTAGTGTGACCTAATAACATATATGAGTAGATAAATAAATAAAGAAAAATAAAGAATAAATAAATAGATAAATAATAGATAAATAAGTGCACTATCGTACTGAATGAACAAACTTATTTCATATATACCCTATTATTCCACTTAGGAATGAAAAGATCAAAAATGGAGGATATTAAAAGTTTGAGAGGCTGTCTTATTATATCCTGAATTATTTATCGAATTTTTATCATACTTATCAGAATGATCATTCATTGTATATGATGTCAATGGCATCAATTACCTCTTTAACTGTTACCGTTTAAAAATAGCCGACGTTAAAGTTCAGAGATAATTAACTTTTCCTAATAACTTTTAACTATTTGATTGATATTTATGAATGTCAACAGAATTATGGCACCATTAATGCCAACTTTAATCGAGATTAACTAATTCTATAGCGTAATCTGTTTGAAAATAGGAGTTCAAATTTTTTATGTTTTCCTGTAATAATTAAAGAACATTTTGATAGATTTCAATGACAATTAATATGACTTTATGATGAAATTAAATTTTTAATTCTATATCTTTAATCAGTCCAAAATAGAGGACACACCGCCTTAAATACGCGATTAGTCCTTTCCATAATCGTTTGATTTGTTAATAATGCAATCTTTAAAATAATTTTGGGATAAATGAAATACAGTAGACTCCCTCTTATCCGGTCTCGCATTAATCGGACACATTTTCGATCAGCTATGAGCAGAAAAGAAAAAAAAGTAAGTCATTCGAAAGGAAAGAAAGTGGTCGAAATTGCAATAACACATATCGAATAGCATGATAATAAATCTGCTGTTAACATAACTTTTTATCAAAAATTAGCGTGATTTCGTGATTTTGCTTCAAAAACGAATTTAAATTATTCTGGCAAATGAAGATTACAGACTTTCTTATCTTGTAAGTAAATAATTTTTAGATAACACTTATTGTTTGTAAATTAAATAAAAATATTTATTTTTTTTGCTTAATTTACAAACTCTAAAAGGTAGTTTGCATGTGTTTTCGGATTAACTAGTAATTCGTTTATCCACACTGAAGATTGGTCTCATAAAGGCCGGTTAACAGGGAGTCTACTCTGTAATCTGAAATCTATACACAGCACATCTTGTCATAGACTGTAATCATTAATATATAGATCTGAAAACAAAATTCTTGATCTAATCTTTAAATGAATAACAGTGAAGTAGTGAAAAATAACATAATTACAGCAATCAAAACTGATAATTAAAAATATAAACATGTTTTCATATGAAAATATTTTCTTTTTTTTATAATATAAAGAAATATGAAAAATTGCTGAAGTTATTTCAATACTTTCTTATAATATGCAACAATCATTAATTACTAAACATCTTCCATGAATTTAAAATATAATTTTATTTTCAAATTTATCAAATTCTTGTATCAAATATTATATTCTTCCTCAGAGTGTGTACCATTGAAATAATTTATGTATATATAAATTAATACAGTAAATGATAGTTATTGTTTAATATACCGTACAGTCATATCTCACTTTACGTCGTTAATTCCGTTCAAAGATTCGCAATGTAAGTCGAAAAACGATCTAAATCGAATAAACTCTTTAAAAAACGAACTAGACCCCCTATAAATAACCCCGTAAGAGCTCTAATAACATTTTTAAGCTTCTAAATAATTCCATAAGTTTCAATAACCAGTTTATATACCGATTGTACGAATGGTCAAAGTACTATTGTGTGCAGCGTACAAAGTTGAACAAGAGTGAACTTTGGCGTAAAGACGCAGCGACTAACCATATAGCGAAAGTCACATCAGCATCAATACACCGACATACTTACATCGCGTTTTATGCCTCTGAGACCCAGCCTTTAGTGCACTTTTAATTTTTCCTGTTAACACAAAAACCGATATAAAGTCGAAACGATTTAAGTCAAGGTATAACTGTATATATATATATATATATATATACACTCCATGGTAGCCAAATTGCGGTTCTTATTACCTTCAGTGTTCTGTATATATATATATATATATATATATATACACTCCATGGTAGCCAAATTGCGGTTCTTATTACCTTCAGTGTAGTCCATACCATGAAAATCAATAGTTAACTTCATGAGAATTTGCAATATTTGAAACAATTTTCAAACTAATAGCTTTGGCAGCTTATAAATCTCAATTTATATTATTTCTTTCTTGTTGTAAAATTGGTGTTTGCTTTGATTAGAAAATGAAACTGAATTTTTGTCAGTTAATTTTTACTAACTTTACTATATGTTATATTTCCATGCGCGTATGTATGAGTGTGTATGTTTCCATAGAAATAAATGTGCATCCATATATCAATATATTAAATTTTTTGCAAAATCTGTTACTATCATATCAAAGATAGAGTACAGGTTGACATTCAAAAATCCGGCAACCAAAAATCCGGAATCTTCAGTATCCTGGCATGAATTTCAGGAGCGTATTTCCCCGCACTGTCGCGCCACTGTTTTCTGGAGGTGCCGTTGATGTTTTGATGTACAGCTCATTAATTAAATTATTTATGTAAATACATCATTTTAAATTTATATTCCTAAAAGCATCTCATAATTTTATCATTATTATCCAATAATAGTACTATAATAATTTTAAACATATCAAATTGCATAATTTAAATCAACATTACTACTCAACAAATTAAAAAAATAGTGTTAATTTACAAAAAAACATTATCTTCAGCTTCACTTATTTGATTTAATAAATTGGCAATAAAATATATGGTCTGCCCATTTTTTAAAAATTACAGGAAAAAAAAAATAAATTTTCATGATGTTATGTTATGATATAAAACAATGAAAATGAAAATTTAATTCCTTAAACATCAAGGACAAAATGTACACATTAGTGAACTTTCTGTATTTCTCAGTCTTAGACATATTGTTTATGCTTCTATTAAATTACAATATTTATTTAATTAAAAAGAAGTCACTCTAATTGCACTCTCTAACAGATTTGTTTTTATTTTATATTATTGATATGAGTATTTTTCAATGATGGTTCCCAAGGAAAACAGAAACAGCACTATGGCAGAAACACCAATCATAAATGCAATTTAAAAAAATCTTAAATGCAAAGATATAGAAGTGCTTTTGATTTTTTTTATTAAAATCTTCTTCAGCTACATTCAAAAATCCAGAATGTACACATTCAATGTAGAATTCTAACCAGCAGTTACCATAGTAACAAGAACTTAAACATTTAAATGCATATGTACTAAACTAATATTATACATTTTAACAATAACAAATTACATTTTTTAACGATGTCTTATCCTAACCAAACAATTTAACAGAATAAAAATTTAAAACAAAAAGCATATAATGCAAACAACCAAATAACAACAATAATTAAAAGTTTTTCAAACTCATACATCAGGCAAACATTATCCGATTCTCTTTTGTTTGCTTGATGTATGAGTTTGAAGAACTTTTACTTATTGTTGTTATTTGGTTGTTTGCATTATATGCTTTTTGTTTTAAATTTTTATTCTGTTAAATTGTTTGGTTAGGATAAGACATTGTTAAAAAATGTAATTTGTTAATGTTAAAATGTATAATATTAGTTTAGTACATATGCACTTAAATGTTTAAGTTCTTGTTACTATGGTAACCGCTTGTTAGAATTCTACATCAAATGTGTATGTTCTGGATTTTTGAATGTAGCTGAAGAAGATTTTAATAAAAAAAATCAAAAGCACTTCTATATCTTTGCATTTAAGATTTTTTTAAATTGCATTTATGATTGGTGTTCTTGCCATAGTGCTATTTCTGTTTTCCTTAAATTTATTTGGAAGTGTATAAATAAGAAAAATGTCACTATGGTTCCTAAATATTGTAGATATTTTTAGATATTTAAAATATTAAACAAAATTTGTTTTGAATTGATCAAAATTTGTGGAATACTGTTTATATTGTTTCTTGTTTTTGATTTTTTAGATTATTTATATTATTTCAATTTTGTGTTAAGCTAAATTTAATATTTGAAATACCAAACAAAAATGAAGTTTTGATGATGATACTCAAAAATGCTTAAAATTAAAAAATATATAATTTAATGATAGAAAATATTGTTCAATTCTATTAAAATAAATATTGTTATTTATAAATTGTTCATTTTATTATATTTTCACTTCAGTTTAGATAAAGAATAAAAAAATATAAAAGTAAACAATGATCTGTCTTTGTAGATGGGCACAGCATGCTAATTCAATCTCCTATGAATTGTTTTCTGGGAAATTTTTTTCCAATCTACTTTGCTTCCAAGTGTCTTGTATCAGCTAAACAGTTATATGGTGTATGATGTGGTGTAAATAAACTAAGATTATAGTTGTTTTTATATGAAAAGTTATTTATAGACTTTATCAGGTTTTTTTTGATATAAATTTATAAATTCATTAAGAATTCAGATAACTTCTGAAATATAGAAAAAGTCATAATAGAATCACAAAATTTCAATAAATTTGAGATATTTTTGAAGTAATTATGACAATCATTATGCAAATTATGAGAATTTGCATAATGATTGGATTTATATGGCATTATAAAAATAAATATTATTTGAATTTTTTCATTCATAATTTGTTTTATTCAGCAGGCATATAATATTCTAATAATAGTCATATAATGAATATTTTTGAAAGAGCAATGGGAAAACTACACATAATTGCAGATATAAAATCAACAAAAATTTCTGAAAATATTAAAATATAAAAAAATAATCACACTGGTATAAAGAGATATACAGATAGGCCTCGATTAGCGCGACTTCAAATAGCGCGAATTCAATTAGTGCGACTTAATGTAGTGGATATTGTATTCCGGCCAAGTCTTTCTGCAATATTGAGGAAAGAAAATCCACCTTCTCGTAGCCCTATTGATTATGTATTTACATATATATATATTAGATAGGCTCGCCCGTACAAACCGTGGTTTCAGTCACGACAATTGAAATTCTTTGGGATAATAATAATATAATTACAACAATATATATTAACACCTGTGTATATTTATAATCATATCTGTCAGGTTTGTCCTCCAATTCAAATTTTATTCAACCCTTTCACATTCTTTGGGATAATAATAATATGATTACAACAATATATATTAACACCTGTGTACAATTACAATTATACCCGCTAGGTGTGTCCTCCACTTTAGATTTTATTCAACCTTCTCTCCAATAAATGCAAGAGCGAACTTCCGTCGTAACCCCGAGTAAAGGAATTCCCAACCGGTCGAGAGGAGAACACGCTTCTCCAACCGGGGTCAGTCGATTCACGCGTGTCAAGGTCATTGCCTTCGCATTGATAGATCCGTACTGTAGCCGTATAGCTATTTCGTGGCATCGCTGTTAATATTTCGCCTGTGCAAGTAATATAGATATTAGATATTAAATAAATGACACAAACAAATTTGTTTCAAGAGTAAAATAAAATATAAAAGGTTTATTAGTTATTTATGAATAAAGTATAATAAGAATGAATATATATGATTATAAACAATGGTGTACATGATTAACAATGAGTGAATATATATATAGATTACATGTGAACAAATAATAATACAAAGGAAAGGTTTATTTATATGTTTGCAAGGATTTTCTTTTCCCATTACTTGGGAGAAACGAAAGGGAAGAGAAAAGAGAGGATAACTCTCCCCCTTCACACCTTTCCTCTTGTCGACCTATTTTTGATTGCCGTTTTGTCTAAATTCTTGGAACCTCGTGGGAAAGCTGGACATGTGGCCTCTGTTACCTCGGGTGATGAGGGAGAGGTCAGTGACTCAGTCCCACAGTCATCTGTATAATTCACGCACGCACTTTTTAATAAAACTGAAAAATTTCAAAATTTTTTGATGAAAAATAAGAGAGATGATGAAAATTGCATGGAAAATTTTAACAACACAGTTTTAAAATTATTGTATGAGATATGGTTGTGCCAAATCATGTATTTGATGATGCTTGTATGAGATACAACTGCATTGTTCAAAGTGTTAAATGTGCAATAATATTATGCTTAAAAACAGACTGCATGCAATTAACAAAATAGTACTTGTCAATTCAGTTAGGCACATCAGCTCACTATGAGTTGAATTATCATTGATGAAAGCCATTTTAAGAGCAAGGCAAGCACTGAAAATAATAAACATGAATTTAATTGAAAAATTCAGAAAAATACTCTAAAGAGTGAGGTAGGCTTGTATTTAATTATTTAGCATGCTTTCCAAACGAAAGTGATAATTCTGAGATTACAAAGTATCTGTGTGCTCCCCACTAATAATTTTTAAATTAACAGTATATTATTATAAAATTTTGTAGTAATAATATGCTTTTAAAGAATAACTTTGACACTATTATCATTTAATTAATTTTCTAATTTCAGCTTTTTAAAAATTACAAGCCCCAACTTCAAAGGTTTCTACCTAATAATTTTTTAACTATTTGATTGAATTTTATAAAATTAATAAAATGGTCAGACTATTAAGGTTGAATTTGAAATAAAATTAATTAACTCTGCAAATTTATTTGTTTAAATATGACAAAATTCAATTATTTTGAATTACCTTTAATAACTATGCTACTATTTAATAGATCTCTGTAATAGTTTCAAATGTTATAGGAACAATAGATTCCCCAATAGTTATTACTATTAAGTAGCAATAATTATTTAGTAGTAATAACTATGGAACTACACAATTAAACCTTCAATAAATACTTTTGGCAGTGAGTAACTTTTAATAAAATTGAACAAATGTTTTTAGCTTGTAGTCGTCTTCAGGTTATATAAAAAGAAGAATGTTTTTTATAAAAATTTAAATTTTAAACAATATAGAATAATAATAAGTTTCTATGGTTACAAAGGTGGATGATGGCAAAATAAACAAGCATAATACATAAAAAATAGGTAAATAAATAAAATTAATACAATGAGATAATATAAATGTGTAAAAAAATAAAAATAGCTAAAATAAGGTAGGCATGAATAAAACAGCTTTTTTTTGCTATTAAGAACAGAGTGTAAAAATTATGTTTTATTATGAACCGGAAGTAGGTTTTCTTTATGATAGTATATATCCATATAGTGGATAGTTGTTGGGTCAGGTTTTTTGTTTAAAATATTTTCAGATTTCTTCTTTGTAGTGATTTCTAGTGCCTCTGATGTCATGGCTTGGTTCTCTATGTTTAATTGTCTAATTATTTTAGTTTGGTTCCAATTTATTTGTAGGTTGTTGGAGTATGCTTATATTGATAGTGCCGTTGTTAGTTTCCCATTTTAGATGTCTCTTTTGTGCTCGTCTAGCCTTTTTGTAAGAGTTCTTTTAGTTATTCCAGTTATTCCGATGTATGCCGACTTTTGATTAGTTTTAGTATTTTGTACACCCTAATTTCTTTGGAGCTCTTTTAAAGGGTCTTTGTCATTTCTTACGATCTTGAAGAAGAGAAATCTGAAAATATTTTAAACAAAAAGCCTAATCAACAACTATCCACTGCATGGATATACACTATTGAAAAAAAACCTACTTCTGGTTCATAATAAAACATAATTCGTACACTCCGTTCTTAATAGCAAAACAGATAGCTGTTTTATGCATGCTTACCTTATTTTAGCTATTTTTATTTTATTTACATATTTGTATTATATCATTGTATTAATTTTATTTATATACCTATTTTTTATGTATTATGTTTGTTTATTTTGCCATCATCCACCTTTGTAACCATAGCAACTTAATATTATTCTATGTTGTTTAAAATTTAAATTTTTATAAAAAACGTTCTTCTTTTTGTATAACCTGAAGAGGACTACAAGCTGAAAACATTTGTTCAATTTTATTAAAAGTTACTCACTGCCAAAAGTGCTTATTTGTTGAAGGTTTAATTGTATTTATGTAGTAGAGGCAGTTTATAGTTAATTATGTCTATATACTATGGAGCTATTCAATAGATTTTTATGATATTCAATATACAGGATGGAAGAAAAGTCTGTACCCCTCTAAATGACTTGATGGTTATCATAGATTTCAAAAATCTGTTAATGCTAACAAATATGAAGTCATGGTGGGCTACCTGATGGTGACCTTCAAATGACCTGATTATACAAATGAGGACAGTTGCAAATCCTATCTCATAAATCATAACAGATAGGGAAAAATTTCCAATTATAAACTTGTTCAGCATTCAGTTCTGAATATAATAAAAAACTTCATCAAAATCGGATGAGTAGTTCACTCAAAAATGAAACAAAAATATTTTTATATGCAAAGAGTTGACACTTATTTCTGACATTGTAACAAACCAGCACCAAAACATAATATCCCAAATCAATAAATTGAAAACACAAAGCCTAATCAACAAGCAAAAACTAATCAAGGATATGCTCAAAATGTCTACCAGCACCCAAGTATAGTTGAGCATGATGTTGGATGGAGTTCCTCATAGTCTTTAGAATGTTAGTAGAAATCTTTGCTGTTTGTGGGCAAACTGATCTTGGGTGTTTTAAGGAATTGATGTATGATAGATCTGTTTCATTTTTGAGTGAACTATTTATCTGATTTTGATGAAGTTTTTTTATTGTGTTCAGAATTGAATGCTGAACAAGTTTGTAATTGGAAATTTTTCCCGTATCTGTTACAATTTATGAGATAGGATTTGAAAGTGCACTCATTTGCATAATCAGCTGATTTGAAGGTCACCATCAGGCAGCCCACTCATGACTTCCTATTTATTGGCATTAACAAATTTTTGAAATCTATGATAGTTATCAAGTTATTTGGAGGTGTACAGATTTTTCTCCCACCCTATATACAAGTAGTCCCTGACTTATGTAAGTGGATTGTTTTGTAAAACCTTATATAAATAGTCAGCCTGATGACTGCATGCTAAAGCTTTGGCTTACCACCCTAGAATATCTTGTTCAAATCCAGGTCCCACACCTCCAGTTTTTCAGGAAGGGGGTGGCCCAGTCTGTCAAACCTCATCCTTCAACCATAGTGGGGTTTGGCCAATCTGTAAGAGGTTCTACAAGTGGCTGCTGCCAAATACAGAATATCTCTCATGCAATATGATGGCTTAACTAAACTAACCTAACCTTGAAATTAATAAAAATTAATTATTTTTTACTAATGTACTGATGACTTTATTTTAGTAGGGCAGTCTGCATTTTCAATTATATTTTTAATTCTTAAGATAATTAAAATCAACTTTTTTGCATTTTTTAATGAAACATGAAAAAATTAATGTAATTTCTTTAAACTGTTAAATATTGAAAATTATATGCAAAGTTAAAAATAAAATAAAAAGTAAAATACCGTATTTGCCGGCGTATAAGGCGCACCGGTACATAAGACGCACCCTCTTTTTTATACACATTTTTGAAGGATAAAACTTTATTACTGATCATTATAATGAATTTACAGTATTTTAAATATAAAGTAATACAAACAGCAAATACTTTCTGCAAATACCCAATCTATCTGGGAAAGAACACCTTTTAATCTTCTTCGTCAAGACCCAGACACTCATCTCCAGAGTTAAATGAAGAGTCACTTGAAACCTCTTCTAAATCAGCATCTGAGTCCTCATACAACAAATTGTCCTCTGTACCATCCATTGCATTACTAATGCCACATTTCTTAAATGATTTAACCACTGTCTCTGTTTTCACAGCATCCCATGAAGCTTTGACCCATTCACAAACTTGAGAAATGCTAGGCCCAGCTGTGATCGTCGATAACTTCAGGAATCTGAAATTCTGGTGTTTTTCTCTTTCTATTTTCTGTCTCTTTTCCCTACTTGGACCCTGTTAAGGTCACTAGGTTTGATTTTTGCTAAAAATCTGTCCAAAGAACTTTGCTTCTGTCTTCTCCTCACGATTTTTTGGAAATATGACATTGTCTGGTAATTCCAGACAATGCTATTACGACTTGTTATAATTTTTATATAAGAAATGTTTTTTTTTAAGAGAGAACACAACAGACTCACTCATACAAGTTCTAGCACGAGTTGGTCGTATTCCAAACAAAATTTGTATACCAAGCATTAATCATTTCCTTAAATCAAAGAAATTTATATTATTATTACTTTATTTTAACTGTTAATTAAATATAAAAAAATACAATAGACTCCTGAAATCCAGCATCCTTTGTGATATAAAGTACTGAATTTTAAAATATGCAAGATTATAAAAGGATGCAAATCATATGCCATTGATGATTTATTATTATAATTATTGATTTATTATTATTTGTATTTTTATATATATTTTTTTTTATGTATTCCACTGCAATTAGTTAAAAATAATTAACTTTATTCACAAATATGACATTTTACATATCAATATTTCATGTGTTTTTTTCTTCCTGCTTTTAATTGATTTATTAGCAGGACTAATTGGGGATACTTTGCAAAAACAAAAAGATCAGAGGTATATGGTTTGGCCAATTTTTTAATAAAATTAAAGCGTTGATCATAAAAGCTTGCAATTTAATTTGAAGTTACAATTCTTTTTTTTTTTTTATTTATTAAAGATTTTAGATCTATTTTTTTATCAACATCAATAGAAAATGATTTATTTTTATCAATTC
Source organism: Olivierus martensii (assembly GCA_000484575.1). Lineage (NCBI taxonomy): Eukaryota > Metazoa > Arthropoda > Arachnida > Scorpiones > Buthidae > Olivierus > Olivierus martensii. The sequence goes on from AYEL01058194.1 coordinate 14,022, forward strand.
TTTAACATTTCTAAACATTTTAATATAGTATTTTTTATTGCTAATATCTTAAATAAATATCTTTTAATTTAAAAATTCATTCTATATGAAATCCCATTTCATCAGTAACATATTGAAAAATTGCTTTTGATATTTTAAATTTATCCCATTTTGATAATAAGTAATAGTTATAATAAATCCAAATCGAGATAAACTATGGCAATAAAAGACAAATTATGCATATTTAATGATAATTTTGAAATGTTTTAACATAAAGAAAAAAACAAATTTATATCTGTGACACACTTGATGATGATTCAAAAATTAAAAAAAAAAATTTTTTTAATTGAAATTAATGGGAATTAATATATGTTTTACAAATTTTCATCTAACATACAGTTCAAGTGAATCCATTATCTGTTAAACAGAGAATACCTATATTTAGATCATCAATAAAATAGGATTTACTATATTTTTAAGTAGAAATTGATTTAAATATTTGTAAATCTTTTATTGTTTATTTTATCAGAATTACTAAATAGTAATATCATTTTAGACAACAGGAACCTTAATGGTCGATGGTATTCCAAGAGATTATTGTTATAAAGATTATCTTATTCAGCATTTTCAGTAAGTTATCTTAATTTAAAAAATTATTTTTTTTACACACTAACTTTTTCAAGTAAATAATTTTAATTAGTAAATAGGCAATATTAAATGCCTATTTTTTATTTAATAATAATCTCTTGGAATATATGGTTTGGCCTCACTGTTATTAAAATTAAAGCGTTGATCATAAAAGCTTGCAATTTAATTTGAAGTTACAATTCTTTTTTTATTATTTATAGAAACTGCTATTCAAGTATTTAAGAATTATTAGAATATTACAACAAACTGATATTTTTTATTTTTGCATGAAAAAAATATATAAATAAATAAATAGTAAGAGAACAGATTGCAAAGAAATTTTCAAAACTTATTTTTTTATTACAATTAAATTATAATAATGTATTATCCATTATTTTGTCACTTTTTACAATTCTCTCTATCCTGGAAAAAATAATTTATTTCAATATAAAAAATGTTAACAATTCATGTATTAAATGAATCATTAGTTCATGCCCTTATATAATAATTGTTCAATAATAAAAAATATTAATTGATTTATATAATAATTGTTGAATGATTCATTATTATTTCATTTAATTCACACTTAATATTTTCACAATGATATTCCTGAAATTTCAGTTTTCTTCAAATGCATTAATATTTATAATTTAATTAAAAATTTTAATATTTAGATAAAAAAATAAAAAAAACTATCTCAATATAGGATATTTTGAAATTTTCAGAATATCTTTTTTTTATTGAGCAAACTTTGAATGAAAAGATTTCAATGTTTGGCAAACTTATCCTAGCAAAAAAGATTTAATTTGTGTATTTCATTTTCCTTTTATAGAGACATTATTTTTAATTATAATAGAAAAAGTGTAAGTATTTTATGATAGCTGATTGTTTTAATTTATAAATCATTTATTAGTAATCTTTTGACTGGCTATATATGCAATTGAAAATTTGACTTCAAGTGATGGGAGTTGAAGGATAAGAAAAGTATTACTATAATTTGTCAATATCAGTAAAAATTCAAATGTTTTACAGAAAATCCATTTATATATTTTTATAATTATATTTTTTAATATAATGTGAAAATCATAAAAATAAAATTTTAAAATAAAAAGAATTATTTCAAAATATTTATGAAATATTACATATCAAATAGATAAATATACAGTGATACTTCGGTATATGTCTTTAATTCATTCCAGATCCTTGGACTTATACCAAACAAGATGTATACCAAACGAATTTTTCCCATAAGAAATAAAGGGAAAATGATTAATTCGTTCCCAAAAAATATCCTATTGTTATTGGTATATTTTATATTGATGGGGTTGTATAAAATAATTTAAATACTGATTATTATTAAAATACAAAAATACAAAAGCAATTACAGTAGATGAAATAAATGAAAATTTAATTTCACTATCCTTCTGAGAAGAATGAGTGCATACTAGGATGGTGTTGAGAAAGGAGAAGATGTTATTGTTTGGAAGGATAATCCGCTTTCAGTAAAACTTCAGGAATCTGAAATTCTGGTGTTTTTCTCTTTCTATTTTCTGTCTCTTTTCCCTACTTGGACCCTGTTAAGGTCACTAGGTTTGATTTTTGCTAAAAATCTGTCCAAAGAACTTTGCTTCTGTCTTCTCCTCACGATTTTTTGGAAATATGACATTGTCTGGTAATTCCAGACAATGCTATTATGACTTGTTATAATTTTTATATAAGAAATGTTTTTTTTAAGAGAGAACACAACAGAATCACTCATACAAGTTCTAGCACGAGTTGGTCGTATTCCAAACAAAATTTGTATACCAAGCAAAATTTTTTGCATCCAAACAGGACATATACCAAGTTGGACTTATTCCGAAGCGGAGGTTTACTTACCAGCTGAACATTGAAATCTAACAAAAACATTGTATAATAAAAGATTTTTCAATATTATTTACAATTAAATACATAAAAATATCAACATTCACAAATTTCCCCCCTGCTAATTTTCATATTACTTTATATACTCCTGTATAAGCCAACCCCCTAAATACAGATGTTAGAACAGTATGATATTCATTGAAATAAATCAATAATTTCTTTTATAAATTTTTTTACTCCTGTTCATTATTGGAATAAATAAGGCCACAGATAAAATACTAGCCTTATACCATTGAAATATCACAATGTAGTGCAATATGAAGAAAAAGATGGATGGAAAGCAGATTCGATTGTGTCATATTCAGTTGGGTTTTTCTATTATACGATTTTATTGAAATGTTCGTTTAGCAGAAAATATCAAAGAAATATTAGTTTTTCATCATTCCTGAATCTCAATAAAAATATTTAACAGAGTTTAGATGATAAAAAATTTGGAATCAAAATAAAAAATGGAAATTTTTCTGAAACTGAGGCTAGTGAAAAGTTGATCAGCACACATGGAATTGTCTGAAATATAAATCCTATATCTGAAATCAGCTGAAAAATAGTCATTCTGTATTTTCTAAATGATCAGAATTATATGAAAATGCACAAATTATTGATCAAAAACATTAGAGATTGCTATATTTTCATTTAATATTAACTGATACATGCATTAGTGGCAGCTATGTTTATTCATTAACAAAGATTGATCTATACATTCCTAATTTTATTTATGAAGTCAATAAATTAATATTTTTGAATTTATTTAAATATGAATATTTGCATACATCTGCATATTTTTAGTAATATAATTTAAAAGAAATGTGCCATATTTATTTCTAAAAATGCCTATCTGGCCACTACCATAGAATGCACTATTAGTGCAAAGATAATACAATGGGACTACTACATATATTTTTGATTGTATATGTGCTATCATGTATATTTGATTATATCCAATATTTATTGTGCTATCATGTATATTTGATTGTATCCAATATTTAAATATTTACAAAAATATTAATTTATATACAGTCATACATATTCACATTAAAAAAAAAAAATATAAAGAATCATTATGATGATGATTTTCTTAAGAATAAATGTGGTTGATTGTGCAGCTGGTGCAAAGACACAATGGGAACTCAGTCTGACTGAATCAGTAAATCTTACTATCTTGCTGAAAATTTTCAGATTTTTGATTGATTTGTATATAAACCAAACCTTTTCCTTCAGAAATTTTTTATAGGTAAAAATCCTTGGCTTATACATGAGTATATATAATTAAATAAGTGTAAAAACATATGACAAAATATTGTCTAATAACAACCAATAGTTTTCTACACTATAGTAAAAGTTTCAAAAAGGGATAAAATTCTCCTATTAGAGTGGTGGTGAATTAAAATGTGATCAATCAAATTAAAAAATTCTAAGTTAAGACAAGCCTTTATAGCAGGAAAAAACTTTTATTAACAAAGAGTAAAACGTTTTTAGTCTATTCATAGACCAAAAACGTTTTACTCTTTGTTAATAAAAGTATTTTCCTGCTATAAAGGCTTGTCTTAATTTAGAATTAGTTAGGAAGCAGGTTGAACTTTATTTATTTGTATCTTATAAATTAAAAAATTATAAATAGAATTATATTTCTCTTTTATACACAGAAAAGAACACCAAAATAAAATTTACCACCATAGCATCAGTGTTAATTTAATACCTCTTTTTGTCCAAATATTTATAATTATTTTCTTAATTAGATATGTCCCTAGACCTACATCCTAATATTATCAGTTATCCTACTTATATCATCATTTAAATCATTGTTGTAATATAATTTCATTGAAAAATGATAATATCCATCTTGTAAATTTAAAAAATAACACAAGGTACCAAATTAAAAGAATGAATAACTTACGAAACAAATCATAAAATTTTTATTTTTTAAAAATATACAAAAGTTTGTTTTTTTTAATTTTGTTTAGAACATTATTTTATTTTATATGAATAACCATTGATATAAATAAAATTACTAAATTTTAAAAATTTTAGTAGTTTAGAATATATTGAATAAAGAAGTATTATATTAGACATTTATTGTAAATGATTATAGTAAATTCTTATTTGTTTGGCATCTTATCTAGTGGCAATTTGCTTTAATAGAATTTCTGTTTAGGCCATTATAATTACCATCTTAATCAAGCCAGCAAATAGTGTATTTCTGTCACTGGTTTTCTGAAATGTTGGAATAATTAATAAATAATCTGAGAATTAATGGAATTATTTAAAATTAATACAAGTTAACAAAATAGGTATTGGTATTGGTCCTCAGATAACAGACTCAGTAAGTAATATACTTAACTGTAACTATTTACTTTTAATTTATCCATGCATTTTATTTTATTTTTCTATGATAGTACAACTAAAATTGTTTGTTGTAAGCCACTTCTCTATTTAATAGTAAATTCAATATAATAGTATAACTCAGTACCTGTGTTTGCTGATCAAACAAGAGTTTATTGTAAAAAGTTTTAAATTAGAAGGTTTCTTAAAATGGGTGGCCAAACTTTCTCTCTAAAGGCAACAAACTAAAATTAATGACAATATTAACAGAATCATCATAGTTATCAAAAGGGTGCAGTAAAAATAGTAACAAAATTTAAACTGAATATATAGTAATTTTATTTATATAATTTTAAATAATGGAATACAAAATATTAGCTTAAATATTAGAGATGTTCAAAAATTTAATATTAAATTTTATTAAATATTCTTA